>DWAP01000081.1:0-31867 GCA_018230625.1 Heliconius eleuchia | reverse complement strand
AACACTAGGTTCCCTCTGTCTACCCTGCTGTGTGCGGGATACAGCGTAAAGCTAATTTAATATTTTTTTATTTATATATATATGCGCAAATACCTGCTCTTAAATTTTAGAATATTACCAACAAACATTTCAAATCTCTCTATGCTTCTCTTACACTTTATCTTTATAATAAAACCTTTTCCGCCCCATTTAAACACTGACAACGTAATGTACGCTATGAATCTCTTCGCAAAAACGTGATTTACATTATGACCCCTATAAATATGACTATAAGGGCTAAGATAGTGATTATCAATAAAATATTGAGGGCTTTGTACCTCACATGTAACCTCTTACAAAGATGAAATCGCGAAAGGAACGTCGTCAAGGAAGTTGGTTTCCGTGGATCAGTAATTATGCATCGTCGTCGTCGTTGTCGGACGCGTGGAACGAGGCTTTGCGGCTGAAGTGACTCTCACATACATAAAGTTGCATCCTGTACTACTGTGAATAGCACTCTTACAGTAGGTATTAAACGTATATATTAAATTCTACAATTTACTACTACGTTACTATTAAAGAAATTTGATAAAGATTAAGAGTTTTGCATCTAATGGTAAAAGTGATATTCTATAAATGGACACTAGGATAGAATTCTTAGTATATCTAGAAAGAGTACAGGATATATTATTATGTTTAATATCACGTTCTTTATTATTATAAGCATTTATTAACTGTAGACACGACTGCTTTGACATCAAATTGCTTGCTTTAGAAATCGTTCATATGTGAAGTAAAACTTTATAATATCGTGGAAAATCTTTTATGTGTTTTGTCGAGTATAATGTAACACAACATTTTCAAAACTCATTTGAAGAGACATATTAAAATTGTTCACGACTTCAAATTAATTCTACGCAACCCAAACATTTCTTAATACATTGTATTTGTTATCACCAGAATTATTTATTAAGCCTCCCAAATCTCTGGAATCCTCTCCTTTGTACACAAACTTGTAGGGCGAAAATAAGACAGTAGATAACTTTTGTAAAAGCGTTGTTTCGAGACCAAGTGCGACTAATAAATGGCAGTCTAAAACTGGTTCATGGTGAAACAAATTAGTTTAAAAGTGTTCAGCATTGTTCATCTCAGTCAAGATCACGATACGTGAAGCTGGGACATGTTCGGAATGTTCAGAGTTGTATCATGCTTTGAAAACCTGTTCTCTTATGCATTATGTATGAAATAGATCAAAGTTACTCACTTTAGGGTTGTTCCTACAAAATGCTACATGCTACTTATATACTAAAAGTATATAAGTTATTTTTAGTTTATGGCAAGTCGTAGCCTGATGCTTTAAAATATAGTACATAAAAGAATTCTAGCTGTCCGTGAAACCAAGCCGATGTAAAATAACAAAACAATTTTCGTACAATTGTCGCGCTACAGTCGGATTAACTTCAAAGGCGTCTTTGTTCCTTTCGCCGGCCATTGTTGTTTTTAATGTGCCTCAGAACGGTGACTTATTTATCTTAAGATTTAATTACAAAAGCACTTACTTACACAAAATCCTTACAAACTCGATAAGATAAGTGGTGGGTGATATAAATTTGCTGGCCTGAGTCAGGTTCTTCAGAACTTCACACTGACCAGAAAAATATCATCAGATAGTTTTACCATGTATTGTTCAAAGTAATATCGTCGCATTGATAATGTAGTGAGCCAAACCATTATAATATATTAGTTACAATTACGAACAAAAAAATAATATGAATTATCAATTATCATTTCAGTATTATAAGTAAAATTTTAGACAGTGTTGTTGGGTTTGAATTGAGTTTGAATGCGAATCGACAATTTTTATATAATACCCTGATTGACTTGAGACATTAATTGTACCTGTAGCCATAGTCACTTTAAAAAGCTTTAAGAGAGCATTTTTCCCATAATATTTATTATGTCGTAGCACAGTAAGCAGCGCTTGCCTGTGAAAATGGTGTCCATAGGTTTAATCCCAACTCTGGTATAGACAGTAAGAAGACAAAGCGCGTTGAGTTACCGCACACAATATGCAATGTTTCAAAAATTGGGCAGTGTATTGGTGGGGGACGGAGACGGTACATAGCTTCACATTGTATGTGAAGCTATGTATACGTATTTTTGTATATTATTAATACGTCTACTTTTTTAAATACATATAACTTTTATAATTAAATTAATTAAATTGTTAATTGATTTTCTTAAATTATTCTTGTTAAGTAGTAATTTTTTGCATGCACCTTGTAAGTACGATAACAAAAACATGTTTAATTAATGTTACTCATGCTTATAACATTCAATTAAAGTACCAGGACCATATAATGTTAGTAGAGTTATATTATGGTTCCGCGTTCAATCTGTTAATTTAAAACGTTTCCTTACAGACCCATGTTATTCTTATAAAGGTTTTTTTACAATACAGTATCAGTCTTTTAAATAGATTTTATTTATTGATAAACATCTCATTCCTAAATGATATACATATTCGTGGATCCGATCATAAATATTAAAAGTGTTATGACTTTTAAATGTTTCATAATTTTATATCTAAAAATATAGAAACAAGACCTGTTAGAGAATGATAATAAGTTTTGTGTCCTTTTTTTTTTGTGTTTTTCTCTGTATATTCATAAATAATGGAGCACCAAACGCTATAGTCCCTGCATAACTCTGTTTTGTCATCTGATTGTCTAAACGTTTTTGTATATTTTTCCATTGCAATAGACACATTGCAAACACCACGTACAAGTCCCTTCAACTATCATAAACCCAAATTAGACTGATAATGTATTTTAAAAAATAACAAAAATAATCCATCATCATCAGAAATATCATTATCTATCTTACATCATGAATATTTTGCGAAGGATCATGTAAAAGATCGCCATATTTGTCCACTCGTGTTTCCGAGGTAGGTAGCGGGATGCGAGCCTCGCCGTCGAACCGAAACTGACCCTGGCACCACACAAACACAAATGCTATATGATGTGATGAACAAAACGCGTGACGAGTGCTGGGTAGTGTTGGCTTGTTAAAACATAGGCTTTTTGATATCATTTAAATATACAACTTAAGAAATTCAGTATTCATTGTTAATAAATTACAAACATCAACAGTAATATTTAAATCTACATATACTAAATTTCTCTAGCCATTCATATCCTGCCATGTCGAAATTCCTGCATGCTTCTTATTACTTCATTTAAACTCAATTTAGACCTATTTTTTTTCAATTTTCATCATTTCTAACAAAAAACCTACTTTACCAAACCAACACAAACAAAAAAAAACACAAAATAAGCCACAAATATTAAATACACATAAAAAGGAGCGGGCGGCGCGGCATGCTTACACGCTTGCATGCTTCGATATCTACGAGCAGGGAGGCATGCGCCGCGGCCACCTCGCGCGCCTCGTCCGCCATGCGACGGCCGCGCGGCGTCGAGTCCTCCTTTACTACTACTTCTTGATCGCTTGTTACGTCTTCTTGCGAAGCAGGTTCGAGGGGTAGGGGTTCAGATTCGGTATCAATGGGAAGGTTATTAGGTTCAAGAGGTTCACGGGGTTCATGTGGCTCAAGGGGAGCGTCAAGCTTGGGAGCGGTCTCGCTCACCCGTTTGTGGTTCTCCGGCAAACTGATGTTGCATTCGTTGTCGAAACGGAACTGACTCTGTCCATTGTTAGCGGGAAAAAAATTCAGAAACACATTCAAATTTTTATTAAGATTTAAATTATTAAAAATAATAGCTGCTTTTCATTTAAAATTTAAATATTATTTTTATAAATGACTTTAATATATAAAAACATTTATAAAGATAATCTTTTACTTCTAATATAAAACAAAATGTCAAAAAACCAATAATAATCAAGGTTACCTTGTATCCAGGTCCAAGTCTGTGCATGGCGCATATTTGGTGTGTCGTGAGCGCTTCACCGAACAGGTAGATGGCCGCCATCTGACCGCAGAATACTCTCTCTTCGTCCAGCTCCGCCGTCGCGCCGATGTAGCATTTGTCGAAGGGCTACGGCAAATCACAAACATTAAACTAATTTCATTATCAATAGTAATGATAATTAAGTAAAAAAATACACGGTAACTAATGAGAAGCAGACAGAATTTAGTAAAAAACATTTTCTTTTTCACTTTAAGTATAAGCAAAGGCATCCTGTCCAGAGAGCGGCCACCAGCCGTTATAGTAGCAAATAATTTTAAAGAACTGTAAATTGAAAAAAAATTTGAAAGCTCGAAAGTTTCACAGCTATACCTTAGAAGACAACAACAGTCCGCTACATTATAACAACTCATATTTTATTTTAAAAATTCTGTCCGAACAAAGTTCGAGTGGAGTAAAAGTTGTTTTTCCTTGTCATAAAATGTAAGTCCCCCTAAGTAGTGTCCCGAGACAAAGTATAAAGTAAACGAGCTCCTCTTTAATGAGAGATTAGCGTGTAATGTTGCGATGGGAGAATACACTAAAGACGGCAAAATGTGCATGATAAATAAAATTCACGGTACTCGAAGAGTTTCTTTACGTTTACGTTTTTTTTCAAATAATTCAATATTTTATAAGGAAAACAAAGTGATTCTTAAATGATATGCTGTGCTTTGTCGATAAAACATCTCAAGAATTCAGCGTAAAGTAGTGAGCTGGAGTATCTTAACACTAGGTTCCTTTTGCGTAACCTACTGTGTGAAGAATACAGTGTGAATATAAAAAAAATTAAAACTTTCAATGTAATTGTATATTTATTATATTAAGGATAGAAAATATTTAGATCCACAAATAATTACGAATGTTGTGGCGAATCTCTATTCGCCACATACTAAGCTAATATTTGTAAAAATATTAGAGAAAAAGAATTAAATGTTAGTACGTAGTGGGACTCGAACCCGTGCCCCTTGGACGCACACTAAAGACTTCTTAGTGAGGAACAACAATTTAAACGATGCTAAACGGCTATTTTGTAAGTTAATCATAAAATACAAAAGCAAATTGTTAAAGACACAAACAATGTTTAAGGTATCTGACGAAGTCATCAAGATGTTTATCGAAGTGAATAATGCAGGGAACGCAATAAGCGCCTCAAAGTGACAAGTGCCAACCGAGTTACTGCAGAGTGCTCCTCTTTGTACCAACAAGGGCAAAATATTAAACAGTACAAATTAGCTAGCTTCGTGCATTCGTTTACATTTAGCTATTTGCGCTTTGGATGCAACAATTTGCTTTATTTTTTTACTCTGTAATCTCAGTCAGTTCTCGGCCAGTAGTGGCGCTGGGGCACAAGCGTGTGACTTGGGCACAACCGATTTACAATCGAAGATATTAAATATTTAATATTTCTATTTCTGCGCTCTGGTGTCGAGGCGAAGCGCGGCGGTGAGTTCCGCCACTTAACACAATATACCTTCAGAGTTCGACGGAAAGTAGCGTCGAAGCGGACGTGTCTTAACTTTGAATTTGTTATTTACATGTCACAAATTTCTACTGTTTCCGTAAATTTTAGTTTAAAATTTCAATAAATACTTTAGAGATTTAAGTAGAGAATTACACAAAATGTAAAATGTTCTTCGTTGACTGTAATTTAATTACTAAGGCGCTATACATTATACCGTAGTACACGTTCTGACTGACAATTCTTGGTGTAATTCTATGTAAATTCCTATTTACGGCTGAGGCATGCCAAGATTCTGCCTCCAGGGGAATGATTCAGCGTGCGAGGGGAGATAATTTATTATGGTAAATGGATTCTCGGGCCCTTCAATATAATCTTAGATTTTGCAAGATACTGAGCGATAGTACTAATGAGCTTTTAAACAATAGCGGGACCTGCAGTCAATTGTATTGGAGAAACGTCTTTAACAGAATCGAAATAATATCATCTAATAGATTCTGGCTGTATTTATATTTTACACAGCTTTACATTTTTTCCCACACAACAGCGTGGGCAGAGGGAACCTAGTGTCAAAACACTCCATTGTCCGTTTACTACGTGTTTTCGAAACCTTATTTGTTGAGTGGCGGATTTACATATTTAGTTTATAACGTTATTACATTACATCTATATGACATCTATATGAGAGTGGCAGATGCCAGTGAGAGTACTCTGCCACTCTCCGTTAAATATAAACGTAATTTAATTCATCCAATAGCTTTCCTTGGTAAATGGACTACACAATACGATAGAAGATTTTCAATTGGAACCAGTAGTCCCTGACATGCGCGACGCAATGATCGCGATCACCCATGTATGTAAATAGGATATCTATCTATATATGCATGTATATGTAGATAGATAATACTACATACAAAACTATGAACTATATTGAAAAAACTTATACTAAACTACCAATTTCATTAATATTTCAGTAAATTTCGGCTATTTGAGAATTTTATATGGGATCGTATAAAAAATTTAATAAACCGTATGCGGACGTGACCACGCTGAAAGCTTTGAATATTCATACGCACGGTTGCATCCCCTACGTCATTAGTGTATTGAAATTTACTCGGGGTGAGAGTACGAACTGTCAAAAAAACGATCAGCTAAAACATAACTTTAAACAAAGTCAAGGTAACTCAAAATTTAAGTTCGATTTATTTAATTGTGTATCCACATTTAATATATTAATCCAAATATAATAGTTAAAATAAAAAGAAGATGTGTATTACTTATTATATTTTCCTTATGTATATTATGCATTTAAATTTACTATCGTATTAGTTAGAATATATTTCATTCATAAACTGTAATCGTTGGTTGCATTACATTAATTTGAGAAATGGATATATGTCACGATGTGTTACATAGTGTTGTATTTCTCCGTTCCAGTGAGAAAAAATAGGTAGTGTAAATAGCACTAGCGAAAGCGCGGCGTTGAGTTCCGCCACTCAACACGCAATGCCTCAAGAATCGGAAAGTGAAGAGTCTTAATGGGGAACAGAGTTTCTTAATACTAGATTCATTCATCCTACCCTGCTATGTGCGGAAAACAAGGTGAACATAAAAAAAACTATTAATGACGACACTTTAGATTGTAATTTGTGAATAATTAAAACATTTACTTTATATCTTGTTCAAAATGAACCTAGAAAATTTAATTCAGTTGAGCTTAACTAAAAGAAAAATATTAACTACTATACAATTAATAACTTTATTGAGTTCAATCAATACTATAAATGGAACGTGAACCTGCTACTATATTGTACTCATTACAACTGGAACAGTAGAAAAAAAATACGTTTACAAAATTAAATAATTACTAAGCCAACAACTATGGTCGCAAAATCAAATACCACTATCCCTTTCAAACATCACTAAACAGGTTGAAATAAAAGCAAAGCAAAAAAATAATAATAAAACGTTTAACGTTCACGCTGAGTTGTAGCTGTAGGGCCGCCCCTTGCTAACTAAATAATTGATTGAGCAGATGGAGCTCCTTCTCGGTTATAATCGCCTGGTACTTCAAGAAAGTTTAAGGATAACTTATTCCTTGGAAGGCGTTTCTTAGTTTTTTTTTTTTCGTTTGTAAGCTTCGTTTAAATTGAGCTTAACGGCAGACATATTTGAATAACTAAAATAGTCTATAACTTTTGTTGGATATTTCATTTGTATTTGTTTGTTCACTCACTCATTTTTATATACTACATAACGAATATTGAGGAGAACTTAGTGATACGTTCCTCCTTTTTCATTTTATCTTATTTTAACGACTGGGAATAGAACCCAAAGACATCATTATTACCCATATGTACCACAATACCGTCACGAAATTTAAATATAAATTAGCGTTCAAGAAGTATTTTTTTTAATAATTAGCACTTTTGTTTTTGTCGCAATCAGAAGAGGGCCTTTTAAATTAAAATTAAATCAGTTTCAACCAATCCCGCACACAGCAGGGTAGGCAGAGGGAATCTAGTGTTAAGACACTCCGTTCCTCACTTTCTGCTGATTTCTGGATGTACTGCGTGTTGAGTGGAGAAATAAAAATATAAATATAAATAAATATTTTATTTTCTCGAATGGCGATAGAACCCAGAACCAGTCGATTTTACAGTCACGCTTTGTGCCCCTGCACCACGACTAGCCTCAACCTTTAACCTGGCCTTTCAAACAACTTAGAAAAAACAATCTTTATTCTTAAAATTCATCGTAATCTTAAAATCCCTCAACTGAAGTACTCTCGAATCATAAGTAACTTACATCATTCGTGGAGACGAACCAGGCCATTTCCGTACTCGACGCCAATTGACCGTTCACCAAACACTTGATCTCGCTCTTCGTCCATCTGTTATATATGTAGACTACTGCTATCGCGTACCATCTGACGATAAATATAAATTATTAAGCTTTTATTGCTATAACAATAGACAAATATATCATCGTTAATTCATAAATACATGTTTAACGATAACAAAAAATAATAAATATAAATGAAAAAGGATCATCTCGATATGTCCTTTAATTAACGAGAAATTTGTGGTTAGACAAACAAACATATACCAATTACGAAATTTATTTACTATCAAATATTATCGAATTCCAACAATATCATGTATCGGTTTTGTATTTTGGTTAAACATATATTGAGTATCCTATCCTAGAAGTAAAAATATAAAATTAGTAATGATTATATTTTTAAAAAAATAAAAATAAATCAGCTTCACGCTGTATTCCGCACACAGTAGGGTAGGCAGAGGGAACCTAGTGTTAAGACACTCCGTTCCCCGCTTTCAAATATTTTTTAAAAACCTGTTTTTTAAAATCACTGTTATAATTTTTTAAAAATCAATATATGAACAAAAAGAAAAAAAAAGAAAAAGCCGTTCTGATGACTTTTGCAATTCGTTCTCGTGATAGAAAGAATTTTACCCGAATAATATTTTTTAGTTTGGAAGTTCTATAGTTCAACTGTATTCTGGCTATAACTTTATTTCGTATTGTATTTTTATCAACTTTATTTTTAATTTATTATAAAATTCTATCGCAAAGATTTACTATTACTAGAGTAAAGTATTTAAAAAAAAAATATCTTCAATATTTTAGGTAAATTAAAAAAGTAGCGATAAAGGGTCCAACCATGGTAGATTTTTTCGTTACTCTTATATAGTTTTTTTTTAAATGTTTTTAAAATAAATAAATATGGTATGCAATTTATTTAAACATTTAAACGCCATAGATTACATAGACACATATCACATACAACATACGTATAAAATATCATCTGTATATGTTGATAGCGTAGGAACCTGAAATTTGACACATACTTTCTTTGGGGACAATAAGGGAGAATTGAAAGGATTTAAAACAGTTCTTACGGGAAAGAAACTTACCTTCTAGGTTGAAATTCATATTTGACGCAATGTTGAAAACCCTTGCCCCGAACTTTCATGGAGGTCAGTACGAGGCAGTTGCCGACGAAGTGAGCCGTGTAGCCCACGCCTTTACTAGTCTTAAAGCTGAAAACACACCATTATTAAACACGAGTACATATTATAACATAAAAAATGACATAATACCATAATAAATATATTTTTTTTTTCTTTAAATTGGTAGTGACTTTATTTGTCTCTTTCACTTTAGTTTAGAACAAAAATGTGACAGAATTAACATCCGGCATTGCCAAGTTTTTATTCTGATCCCTATTTTCCGACTAATTTCTGTTGTTGTATGAGTGTTAAGCGGCGCAACTCAACGCTGCGTTTGTCTTTTTTTCGGAGTGAGGCAATAAAAAAACATGTCATCGAGTTTTAAATAAATTTTGTAGTCATTTCAAAACAATAATAATAATATATCAAGTTCCATTTTATATAACTAAATTGGCGGCACAAATCAAATTTACAGCAATTTTATGTTAATGATTGAAATAAACTACTTCATCAAATATTTGGTTATTAAATTGAAATGAGTTTATTACAATATTATGCAAACACAATCATTTAAAGTAAAATACTGAGTCATTATATTAAAATACTTTTAGCTTACATTGTATCAATATAGCAGAACAAGCAGCGGGAACCTAGAAAATTTAAGACACTTCGTTGCCAACTAAAACATTCATTCGAGCGGGATTGAACTCATAACTAAGTAATTAATTTAGTACGTACGTTGAATTCATTTTATACTTTTTTACCCATAGATACAAATGTAAAAAATCAAACATAAGAAAGTATTACAACTGAACGCATATAAAAAATATATTAATTTATAATATAAATAATCACTCAGGGCGGGAACGAACCCACGACCATCGCCCTTTGAAGTCAGACGCAAATTTTTAATAAGACAAAACTTAAACATTCAACGGTAATTTTTTTTAACAGTACGAGAAAAAAACTAGTCTCTATGCGCAATTTACAAACACAAATGTTCTTTGCTGAAACAAGTTGTACTTGTTCTTAACTATTAGTTCATGAAAAACCTAGCGTCTGCAACACGAGTTCTTAGAAGGCATATTGGAAAAAAGAAGAGCAACATTTTCTCCACATTCTGAAATTGCTTTTCTGGATTATTTTTTTATTTATTGATATACAGTTACAAAGTTGTACGGTTACCTTAACCACGAAAAATTTGAAATCAGACAGCAACACTAGCGCGACAACACTGGCGCTATTATATATATATTGTAAAATAGGCGGGATAAACGACATAGTATGTAAAGCAAAAAAATAAACCAACCTCAAAGTAAGTAATGTCAATATATAATATTTTACACATAAAAAATCTATTTAAATTCATCACGTACCACAAAACATATTCAAAGGCAAAAACTATAAAAAAAAATATCTTATGAACACACAGTAACAATGTAGCCAGTACTCAGTTCGAAATCTGTAGTACATTGATCAAGAGACCGACCTAATCCCAGTCGCAAAGTGAATTGGCCGGAGTTCGGGAGTTCGGATAGAATGCGTTTAGCTAATTAATGCCTGGACACGCCTCTATTAGGAATGTTCTGTGACGATCATTCAATGCTAAAGTGAAGATACGATTAGTAGGAGATTATCGTGTAACTAAGTTTTGGAATTTGTTACTGTGTACAGGAAAAAAAACCACTTCACGCTTTCTCGTGATGAGCAAAGGGAGCCAGTGTTACTACACTCCGTTTCCCACTTTCTACACAGATTTCAAAGCATTATGTATCGAATGTAAGATTTAAGAATTTATATTTGTTTTATATGAGCATACTCAGATAAACATGTGTGTCGTTATTGATCAATGATACATACTGTTTTATATTCTGTTAAAAATCATACTTAAATTCAAAATTAATTTAGATAAGAATTATTAAAAACTTAAGGAAGAAAGAGTGCTTTAACACTCTGCTCTCTCTCTGCCTGTTTTTAAAAAGGAAAGGATTTAAGGTAACATATTCAGTTTTCATTTCTCGAAAAAAAATTATGTATTTTATCATCATTGTTTTTGTTTTAAAGGTGTGAAAGCAACCTTTTGCAATTTGATTATATATTTTTTATAAAATTATAGTATAACAAAAATTTATAAAAAAAACAAAACAATGACTTACTCTATAGTTCGTATCAATTACGTACCAGCGCACTTGAACGCTTCACAAGTATTGAGTTCACTAGTTCAAAACTTTGACTCTTAATATAAGGGACGGAGTTAAATTCTCCAAAACTTTTTAACAGGCTTCGCTTGTTTCGAAGATTATTTAATAAAAATAGAAAAGGAGGCTCTTGTGATATTAACAAAGTTAAATGAAGCCAATTAAAAAAAACCGAAGTGAACACTGAACCTATGTGCACAAACTTAATCAACAACTAAAAGTAGAAAATAATGTTTTATTCACTTCACAGTAAAGACAATTTAAAAACATCTAACACAATTATAAATACTCATATAATTACTAGTGAAATTCTATTATTTCTGGAGTCATTCAAATGTGGTATTATTATTTATAGTATTTATTTCTGTATTTCTGATAAAATTAATTATGTTAGCTTTTGTTTGGTTTATTTAGTAGTAATCTATTAACGTTATTTTTGCCTTGACTGGTGTTTTTTTTTCAAGTCGGTTAAAAAGACCCTTTCCTAGTTAAGCATTAAAGTTACACTCTTCATTTATCAAATATCGTGGTTATTTCTTAAAATTTTTCAATTAAACGATTTTGTACCTTTTGTTTCTATTCAAGGCATATTCAAAATATATGTGAATTAAATTGTATCGATAAAGTAAGTTGTTGGGACCTCCTATCTAAGCATAAATCTTAAAACAATGAAATTAGTTAATTTTGGAGAAAACTTATATTTAAGCTTTAATAAAAATATATTATTATTTCATATCTTTCCTTTTAAATACTGTTATGTCATTTACGTTACCAAGTAACGGTCTTTAACTTGAACAATATTTGGTTTCAATATGACAAAAACTGTTTGATAAATCATATTTCATGTAATATTGTTTAGATATTGCTCTCTGTGTGATATAAATATTTCATTATTAAATCTTCAAAAATGAAAAACATAGATGTAAATTGATGATCAGTAGTAATACTTTTGAATAAATTTCATATAACTATACATATTATATATGCATATATTTTATACCAATTTAGTTACTTAAGTACGTCGAAAAAAGGTAAGTTTGTCGTTTTATATGAACATTAGATTAGATTATTGTAAACAAGAGTCAACAAGTTTTGTTCCTACATTATAATAAACATCACTTAAAATAATACTCGACTTATATATCGATAGTCAACATTGTATAATTTGATCTTAGCACAACTTTGAGCTTAAAAGCTCTCAAGTTAACGGCTAGCTTAGTTAAGTGTCAAAAGTAACCCACTTCTAGGAGAAATAGCCTTATTACGTATTCATTGAGTGCATTTGCGATCCGGTAGTGAATATCTTATAAATAAAATATTAGTGCACACAGGTCAGAAATAAATCATATTTCATATTCTCAAGAGAAAAAGTAGTTAGATACGTTACCAATATAAATAGGGCTTCTCTCTCTCGATGTTGACAGAATTGATTGGGTCCAGGCGAAACCACGTTGTGAACGTGAAACCGTTCTCGTAGGGCCATCTTGCAAGTGGTGGCAGGACGACCGCCTAAACAAACAATTATAGAGTTAAAACAAAGTTTTTAATATAACAATATTCTTATATATGTTTAATACTACTAGTTTCTGAATAGTATGATGAGGCTGTCATGACTCAGTGTGACAACATCTGACTGTAAACGCGATGATAGTGGGTCGCATTTAGGGGTTTATATTTAAAATAAATATTTTTGTCAATGTCTCTAAAACTCTCTTGGCAGAAGAAGGAGAAAAGTTGTTTAACAATAGGATGCATCAGCCTATACTGCTATGCGGGAAAAAACGATGTATATGTTTTTTGTTATCTTCTTTATTACAATAATACAAGCATCCCGCTCGCGGCTCCGCTTAAGTTAATAAAATATTTTCTTAATAAGTACACGGAATTACGTTCCTGTTTTAATATATATTATTATACTACAATATGTATGTTTGCAGCGCACTTTTTATTTCTAATCGGAAATTATTAAAACCTCAGTATTACACTTTCACAATTACGATAAGGATTTACGACAATGTTAAAAAAATTTTATATATGTGATACTGTATGTCCAACTGTACTGTATGTATAACTATGAATATAGTATCGCGGACTTTTTTGTAGATTTTGATACGTTTTATAATACTGTAGAACATTGTTTTTTTTATCATTAATAATTTCTGCAGCGCACACGATGACAGATTTTTGTGAGAAATTAAATATCCTGTCACTTAGTGAAGACGCAGAATTCTAATGGTGAAAGAATTTTAAAAATCGGTCCACTAGGTTTTGTGTGAAAACAAAACAAACATACATACAATAAAATGTTATCTCTACATAATATTAGTATAGACAATATAGAAAAGCAAACATTATGTATACAAAATAGGATTACTGCTGATCATTTCTCTAATACAAGCAATCCAAAATACATATTCGAAATGAACGAATAACATCGTCTAAATTCCTTGGAGCGTTGTAAAAATTTGACCCGACGCAGGCCCTAAGCCGGGTATCATTGTAAATAATTCTTTTCCTTATATCTTATCAATAAAATCTACATGCGTCCCTTTTTTGCCATATGGAGGCACATATTATCTGATTTTATATATCGTTACAGTAGATCCAAAGAACCTGGCGCAGGTCACCCAGGTTAAACTCCTTCTCCGTAATGTTTATTTTTTATACGGAATTTCAAATAAATATAACAAAATGTGTCTGAATATATACTAAAGCAGAACTGCAAGTAAAATCTTGTCGGTCATTTACACAGTTTTACGCTGCTATATTCTGCATATAGCGGGGTAGGCAAAAGGAACCTAGCAATCAAGTGTTACAACACTTTCCGCCGCATTGCGTGTTGACTGGAGGAACTCAACGCCGCGCTTTGCTAGTTACAGGGCAAGGAAATGAAAATATTAAATATCTCATTTTTTCAAGTGGGAACCGAAACCACAACCTGTCTCGTAGTAGGACGCTTGTGTAGATGCGCCAAATTAGCCTTTCATGACTAAGTTACGGAGAATTTTAAGTGATCCCAATTACTACTCAATAAATACTATTAAGTGAAGTATCATTTGGCGTAGCACAGGTAACCTAAAATACTAGATAACAAGACACTGTTTCCCACCCAGCGTCTGTTAGGCATAACTCTTTTTATGAAATATTGCCGAGACCTCACGTTTCGCATATTGAGCGCGCGTTAACCTATTTTTATTTTGACGAAAATTTATGTAAAAGGGATATTTATGCGGTGTTTATCGGCCGTACGAACGTACGGACGGAAATATGTTAGGCCCATGTGTCAAATAAATTTAACCGCAATATCAACTGCCAAAATTTTATTGAATAACGAAACTCGTCACTTTATACCACATAGCCTGCAGGCTAATGGTAATTCTAAAAATTATTATTCCTATAAAAGTAATAAATATTCTGGGAATGACAATTAGTAAAGCGGCCGTAATATCAATTTATATTTTTGAATATTAAAATATTACGTATTTCATTTGATTCGGTTAAAAAGTTTTATTTTAAATGAGACCTTGTCCTATATTTTTTATTACAAAATTGATTCCACAACAAATACTTTTCAACATAATAAATATAACAAGTAAAGTAAAACATTTTTTAAAAGTAAATATTTTTCATTTTGAGCTTTTTAGACTCAAAAGTAACTAAATAGAAATATAAAAGCTATTAAGGGCCATAAACTTGTATATAACAGCCTTGTTCTAACAGCAATTATAATGTTATATAAAATACAGATATCAAACAAAAAATCTAATAAACTCTAGAGTCTAGAGTATCTACTAATAACAAATGTTCGGCAATACAAGTACGTTTAAATTAGGGAATTGAGATAAAATATCAGCTATCCCGGAGCACTATTTATTTCTATAGCTCGGGATAAACTATCGACGTGTACGCACGTGTATATTTCAGATATATTTTATTTCCTTCAGAATTTATCCCGTATATAGCAGATTAACCTTCCAGAGAGACCTTTGTGCCAAAACTCTCTGTTCTTTGCTTTCCAGCCAAATCCGAGAAATTGCGCGTTAAGTGGCTAAGCTTAACGCACTGCCAAAGCCGAGAAATAAAAACAAATCATTCACCCAGATCTCGCATTGGAGAGCGAAACCAAAACTATCCCGTTCATAGTCAATAGACGTCTACGCCACGGCTGCTTTTTAATTTAAAAAACTACTATAGTAATACATGATTAATCGGAACCAACTTCAATCTTATACCAATACTGCGTGACGTTTATATTATTTAATCTCCCACGTATATTATATACAGGCAATAGTTCACAATAACAAAGGTAATAAAGCAAAGTAACAAGGTTGAGGCCAGGAGGCGCAGTGACACAAGCATGCGACTGTTAACGCGACAGGTTGTGGGTCCTATCTTCACTCAAGGTAAGGAATTATTTAATATTTTCATTTGTTGGTTCTGATATTGAGGCAAAACGTGGCGTTGGCTTTATACACTCAACACACAATGCCTCTATGTATAACATGGCGGAAAGAAAGGTACGGGAATGTCTTTATGGGAATAGAGGGTATTGACATCAGGTTTCTTCTGCGGACTCTACTTTCTGTGGGATACAGCGTCAAGCAAAAAAATAAAAAAAACACGAGAACTTCTAGTGGGCATGTATAAAGAGGTTAATAGACCGAATTGAACTGAAAGGTGGAAAAATTCCGTTCTTTTCTCTTAAAACTAGTACTAGGTACTCTTACTATTAGATTGGAAGCAAAAGGAAACAGTACCGACTGCAGATCTACTAATCTTTCATTTACGCGGAAACAGTTTCTAATTGTTTCAATTAATATCATTTTATAGATTAATTTTATTTTGAGACACTATTTTAATATAACATTCTTTCAATCTCACTTCTACGTACACAGCTTAAGGCACTTTACTTGATGGTAAACAACAGAGGTTCTTGGCTAGGAAACATTTCGGAATAGGTTTTTGTTCATTCATTTCAAAGTTGCTGTGGCTTGTTTATTTTCTCAACAGATATTGTCTTAAGCGGTCGATCTCTCACCGCATTAAAGACATTTAAAATTGTAGGTACTTAAAATTTCTATTTATATACAAATGTAAGTATTGTTTTATATAATAAATACTAAAAGTCCGCAACTTTATTTGCGTGAATATTAAGATAAAGAAATACCGTTTTTTCCCGTTCTCCTCCCCTCTTAGGGTCCTGAGAAATCCTCTTCCGTTTTAGTGTCTTCTACCTATCTACATGCAAAATTTGTTTTGAAAGAGTTTTATATATATTAAGTTCTGTGAAATTAAAAAACTCATGAGCACATTTTCGTCATGATGGTGTAAACAGATTTTGAGTAGTCAGTTCTTTGTAGTGTATGTAGTGTATACTATTATAGTGTAAAAGTAATATACTATTGCCAAGAAAACAAAAACAAAATCAAATTAATGTTAAAGCTAAGCGACTCTATAATATTAAAAACTTTACTCAAATAAGAAATAACAAAGCTCATTACAGCCACCAACTGAATCGAAATCAAGAATATTTTAACTTTAATTTGTTTGCTTTATAAAGTTTGCTTATCTTATCGGTTTTAAATTGGCAAATGTCCAGAATCGATAAAGCTGAACAAAACGCGGTGCACGATTCAATAGAGTTCCGTACGTGCCGTCATTAGTCTGAAGACGCTATAAGTAAAGCTTTCTTTTTTTGATTAAACTAGATTACCATAGGAAAAACGCTATCCTGTTACAAGTGCAGGGTGTTTACTGTAACAATATTCGCGATACTATCGCTTCGTATCCAATTCAGAGGAAGTGTTTCTATTTATACAAGTAGAAAACAGTGATTTACAATACTTTTCAGAAAACATATAAAAAATTGAACCCGCGTCTTGAAAACCATCCATGCAGTCTAATCAACTAAGCCTTACATTCTGGAGAACTGTGAAACTGAGAACTTGTGTAATATAAAAATTTTGAATCATAAAACAAACATTGATTTACCACAAAATTTTTTAGCGATCCAAAACTATAATAGTACGGGCATTGCATTAAGATATGAAATACAATAAAACCGTAATTAAATATATTACGGCGAGTCAAACTAGACAATAAACATAAACAGATTTTGAAATATAAATATATATACAGATAATGATAAAGCTTTATGCTTTTTTCACATAGCTGGCTAGATAGGATAGCTAGAGGGAAACTATGACGCTCAGTTTCTCATTTTCCACCGAATATTCGAGACATACAACATTGAATGGTCTTCCACTTACACTGTCGCGCTTCGTCTACTTGAGCGTAGAAATGATAATAAATTAAACATGATGTTTAGCACGTGGTATTCGAATCCACAACCGACGTTTTTACAGTCCGGTTTCGTACCACTGCAACGTAATAGCCTCGACAGCTCAAGAACTAATAATGTAGCCAGAACTGATTTCATTTAAAAATCCATCTTAAGTAGGTAGTAGCTGACGTTTGTTATGATAGAAGATATTATTGGGAAATAAATGCGACGTTTGAGTTCCTGCAGTCCGAACTCTCGATGGGACTCGATTCAATTAAACTTATCGCGTTTTCGTTTGCTTTTACACTAGATTCTTGGAGCTATATTTTAAAAAATAAAGTAAAGTTGAGGTGGTCTTGGCGCACTAAAGGAAATTAAATATTTATTTACATTTATATTTTTATATCTTAGCTCTGGTGTCATGGCAAAGCGCAGCGTTGAGTTCTGCCACTCATTGCCAGGCAACTCACGCCTTGCAAAGTGGGGAACGAAGTGTCTTAACAGTAGGTTCCCTCTGCTTACCATGTTGTGTGCGGGATTCAGCGTGAACCTAATTTAAAAAGTCAGACAGTTTAGAAATTTAAGATTACTTGTTAGGTTTTGATGTATTTAAAATTCTTTTTCGGATCAAATAATAACACTATACCTACTATTTTAATAAAAATATTTAAATATGGCTTGGCTAATATTTTGTGCACACAGCAGGGTAGGCAGAGGGAAACTAGTGCTAAGACACTTCGTTCCCCACTTTGCAAGGAGTGAGTTGTGAACACTTTCGAAGGTCTTGATTGAAAACCTATAATTACACACGTTCCCACATATTTCTCTATGTTATACATCCTAGATAAAACACTAATTTTTTCTGTTCTTTTCTGTTCTCAAAAACATTTTTAGACAAAAAATAAACTAAAAACCTAACTCCTAATTGACCCCAATCACGAAACGCAAAAACCCCGACAAGCCGGTAAACAGAGTCGGCGTTTGTATTAGCGCACATATTTCATCCACGTAACTAAGTATTACGGTGCGGGATAAGATGCGTCAGTTGGCCGTCAGATCTACGGATAAACTAGACAGAGAGAAATGGTGGCTGGGGCACGATAAAGAAGGAAAAAACGGACAAGATTAAAACGATATTCGTAGTTTATAAGATTTTTTGATGTCACGAGCGCAATACGTAAAATAAGTTTTGTATTTATATAATACAAGGTGTTATTATTATAACGGCTTGAGTACTCTGAGTTCACCATAGAAATTTAACTACAGTAGTAGTAGCTTCACGCTGTATTCTGAATATAGCAGTATAGAAAACAGGAACTTAGTGTAAGATTCCATTCCATTGCATTTCCCATTTTCCGTCAAACTTTAAAGAGAAGTCGTTTTTGAAAAGCGGAACTCAACGCCACAGTTTGTGTTGTTACCAGACCGAGGAAATAAAAATACTTCATTCGTTGACTGTGAATTGAATCCACAATCGTCGCGTTCACAATAAGAATCACTGCCACTGCGGCTGTGTCGCTGCGCCACAAGAACCTGATATTTTACATATACATAATATTATTACTATTACAAAAGATTTAATATGCAACATTCATAAAACAAACTCCGACCCAAACATTTGCATTGCATATAAAAAAAGAAAAGCGCCTTCAGCGTTTATTTATATATGGATCCACAAATAAAAATGGACGCGAAGAAACCTCAGTGTGTCAATGATTACATCCGGCCATCCGCATTTGAATAAGAATTGCCAATAAAGAGGGGAGTCCGCTTAAACAATACGTCCAAAATGCCCTGTTTGTTTGTTCTACATCGATCGGACATACTTTTTTCTACTTACTTAGAGATTACAACAAAATATACAATGGGTTGAATGAAATAAAGGTAGGAATATGTTTGTGTACCTCTGTCAATTGAATATATATAGGATAATTTTGTGATGAAAAGAAAACAGTAACAAATACTTTAAGCTTTCTCGGAAAACAAAGATATGTAAAAGAACCGCCTGTGAACAGTTCATAAGAATTGTTAAATATACAATATAATAAAATAATGGCGCGGCGTTGAGCTATGAGTTACTCATAACGCAAAATCTCGAAAATTTGCGGTATGGTGAAATTTGTTTCCAATCTGTCTTAGCACCAGGTCCTCTCTGCCTACACTGCCATGCAAGAAAATGCGTGAAGCTAGTGTGTCGTGGTTTCCCTCTATTGTACAATGAGAACGAGATTCCTACCTAAAGATCATCAAAACTTACATAAAATATTTAACCTTTTAATAAATACGTCGTATTTACATTAACATCTCAATCTCTCTCTCTCTAATATTCAAAACGTTATGAAATAACACGAAAGTGCGCAGTATTCATTTTACCGCTGTTTTTAAAATTCATTCGAAATCATCCGTTTATAGGTCGGCGCTGAGTAAAAACGGCGAACCTTTATTGCTAGAGACAATTTGAACTTGGGTTATAGTCAATAAAATACGCTGTTTATTTTATCTACGGGGATACTATCTCCAATAATACGTAGGTACGTAACTTTTGGGTGTAGGCATTTGAAAATCGGTTTAATTTTCTGATCCTTATACATTCGAGCTATATTCATAATATCATAATTATATTAGTTAAAGTATCTCCATTTTAATATAGAGAAGGGACCTCTGAATATTCTCTGCATTCTCTTTTTTCATTGACCACTAAATATAGTTAATTCATGCACTAAACTAATATAAACTTCTGTCTGTAAGTGCGACGGTTGTGGATTAGACTGTAACCGAGACGATTGTTGGTTCGATTGTCACCAGGTTAAATGCATTGTGATCATTTTCCCGCTCTAGAAATAACATAAAGCGCGGTGTTGAATTTTGCCAATCAACACAAAATTACCCTGAAATTAAAAGGTGCGTGGGAAGTTCCCTCTGCCCACCCTCTGTACTACATACGGCATACATCTTGAAGTTTAAAATGGGCATTTTGTATTATGTGAATTTAACTTTAGGTCAACAATGTGGGGAAAATTTAAATTTTACGCATGATTGTTCACGACATATATAGTTCAACATATTCCACCCACGCCAGCAGCGTTAGTAACAAATGTGATTAACTAACAATTTCGCTTTACGTTTTCATATTCATCACACTATAAAATAGAGCATTAATTTCAAAGCTTTCTAATAAAACCTAATTGTAAAAAAGAAAACGAAGCAACAACCTTTTTAATATAAATGTTATCCCAAACCACAGTGGAGGATGAATGAAATATTCAGTGGTAGATTTCGGCAGAGTGGAGGTAGAGTTTGAAAGGCGGCGGCGGCATCCATTATCGAAATGTTTTAATTAGCAGCATTTAGGCGCGGTCGGTCCCCGTTGTACTATAAATTACCCCCTATATTCGCTCGGATGAGTTTTAATTAGTTCACGGCTCAGTTGTGGAGAAAAATCTTGAACATAAATTTTACAAGTAAGTTATAGTTATATCTTCAGGGCATCTTTTAATAATACAGGGCTAACTAAAATTATATGCTTAAGTCATTATTAAATAAATGTCCAAATGTGATTTAAGAAGCCCCACGATTATCAAAGTTAATAACGATAAACTGTCACTGTGAAAATATATTATATTCAACTTATATTATTTTACTATTCCTACTTATTTATAAATGTAGCTTAAATCAAATCAATCAAATAAAAAATAAACCATCGCTATACATGACTTTCTAAATAAAAGTATGAAATGCAAAGCTAATATAAGACAATAGACTCTGTGTTCACCAAAATGACAAGAATATAAGGTAAAGATAGTAAAAAAACATTAACAAATACATTATTCTCGTATACGGGACTTGGTTTTTTTATGAAGCTACAGCTAATATCCATCGTTATTCTTCATTTGGTCTAATTTATCGCCTTGGAGACGGCAGGTGGTTCCCTTCGACGAACTTATTAAATTCCGCAACAATTCGATTTGAGCTTGCCTCGTTAGAAACTTACTCCGCACTCTTTGGCTTTCTCTTTCCCAGGTATTATAAGTTTATAGGGAAAATTTGATATTGGATACGTTGGTTTGTTACAACCAAAATTGTGTGATATAATATTTGATATCACGCATCAATATTTTTTATATAAGCGACACAAATTTTAATTTCTCCAGGAAAAAATATTAAATAAATTTATCGCCCTGGGAATCGAATTCCCAATTATCGCTTTTAAACTCAGTTGTGCCACGCGCCTCGACGGCCTAAATGCGAATAACTCAATACATATAAATGAAATTGAAATGTCTGTCTGTGATCTCAAAATAATTGTATTTTTTCAAGTGCATTTATACGATACTAAAAAGAGGATCTTGTGGAGTAACATGTTTGTTGAGTGGATTAATTACCGAACTTTACTGCTACTTTTTATCGTGGAATTCTACAACTGCGCTACACCTACCGTCAGTCAGGATAGTTCAGGCGTGCGAAGCATACTGTAACTCCACATTTTTTTTAAATTGACGGCCGTCGGTGCTAAATTTGTGAGGTCGATCCCCACGCGGGGGAAAGATTACATTTAAGTTATTTTTGTCAAATGGGGATGACTGGGGATTCAATATTGTTGTTTCATGTTTAAAAAAAACTAGATTATTATAATCAAAATACAAAAATAATTTAACAATAACAATGCCTTAAACCGATAGCACTAAAAGCTTATGTGCAAAGTTTCTTCAACAGAGCAGCACAGGATGGGAGATTGAAATTTTGATACAATGCCGATTGTCTAACTTTTGTTTGGTTCGAATCGAATTTAATTTCGATGGCGCTCGTTTCGAAGGAACTTGTTGGTAATTCTTCGGTAATAGCTCTTTTGTTAAATAGTTGCTTAGACTTTGAGTGTAAGCGCAACGATTTTGTAACTTTACTTCATTGATTTAATGTTTATATTTGTATAATGGTAGAGAATATTACTTTTATAGGCACTATATCTTAAAAAAAAATGGTTTTTATTTTTATTTATTCTGTTATTAAAAACGACAAAAATTTGCTTAATTTTTTTCACACTTTCTGCCCAATTTTCGAGAAATTGCTTGTTGAGTGGATTAATTACCGAGTAAGTCAAATTATACAAAAAAACATGACCTCTTAATTCTTACATTATTGTGTAAGGTAAAACACATTTATATTGCAAGTGTCCACATCGCTGAGTGTGGATGATTCAACGAAACCGCTAAATTCAATATACTACTCGACCGATGCGCTTGCTATCACAAATAAACAAGAAACCGAGAAGCCCGTGGCTTACAACATATAAGTTTATTTATAAAAGTGGAAACCTTTAACAATATTTGTATAACAATGTTACTACATTTTATATGAAGTTTTATTATGTTTGTATTATGAGGCCGCCACAGTCTAGCGTCTGACTGTAAACGCGACTAGGGGGAGTGAATTATTATTATTTCCTCGGTCCGAACACAAGACAAAACGCGGCGTTAAGCGCCACTCAACACGCAATTCTTAAAAATTGGGCGTATAGGGGGAAATAGAGTGTACTAATATACGTGAAAAATCATGAATGTGCTTTTTTATTTATTTATCTTATAAACACTTGTAACATATTTATCCTTTCTTATTTTATTGTCTTAGGTCGTAGTCATTGCAGCAATCTATCGTAACTAGCAATATAATTTGTTTATTCAATCCAGTTTTAAATTTATACATAATATAATTATTTTTATACATAAAATAAAAGTATATTGAACTGACATAAAGAACTTAAACAATTCTTTTTAAAGATATCCTAACGTGATGCTAATATTATACATTACCAAGGAGACAGTGTAGAGAATCTCTGTCTTTGGCATAAAACATATACACTAACGGCCGGTCTCAATAACTTATCATCTACCTTTAACAATCTGTTAAATGATACATATAGAGACATAAATTAGATTTATATGTATTTATATACCTAATGTTAGGTTTAAAAGTAGATAAGTTATTGACACTCGCCGTAAGTGAATGGGCAAATTTTATATATCAATAATGAAAAAAATATGTACTTTACTTGGTATTGAACCTGTAACAACCGAGGAGTACGGTAGAAAGACACACACACGGATGTATTTACCAGATGGTAAATACGTCCGTATGTGTGTAGTAAATGCTTATTACTTAAAGTTACCTTTCAATGTCACTTGTTATTGGGTCACCGCTGTGTACAAGAAACAGTTGCAATCGCTTGTGTACTGTATTTTTTTATTAAATGTATAATAGGGGGCGTAGCTCAGATGGTAGAGCGCTCGCTTAGCATGCGAGAGGTACCGGGATCGATACCCGGCGCCTCCAACCCATTTTTTTTTATTTTATTTTCTTTTAAATATTAAGTAAGTTATTATTTATATTGTTTTGTAGACCTTTTATTTCAAAGTCTCGTCGCACACTGTTTCCTTTACCTTCCTTACTTTAAATAATTTTGGAAATAAAATCATTCTTATTTCACTGCAGAATTACATATATAATAAATAAAAATATTACTTCGAGTCAGATTTGAACTTACAACTACTACGTTTATTCTAAACTCCGATTACGGCATAACAGCAATAACTTATATAAATAATCTAATACAATATAAAAACGAAAACTAAATGTAAATATCATCATAGTCTCGGACATCTTTTATACTGACAGTTTACTAAAATTATATTTTCGTTTAAAACTTTTCACTTGCCAAAAGTAGGAAATAAAAAAGTTAGATTACTTCACGTTAAAAAGATTTTAAGAAGACAGTCTACGGAAAATTTGATTTACACTAGCACATATACATATAAAGAAAAAGGCAGCTTCACGACTTAATCCCACAGAGCAGGGTAGGCAGAGAGAATCTTCTGTCACTCCGTCCTGAACTTTCCGTCAGAATTCGAGACAAGGCATGTTAAGTGGCGAAACTCAACGCTGCACTTTTTTGCAAAAGCAAGGAAATAGCCCTTCATACTTCCGATAGAGATCGAATCCACGACTATCACTTTCTCAATCAGACGCTGTCCCACTTCTCCACGATGGTCTCATTTGATTAATTAGAATATTTATAATAACTTGCTACAAAGCGGTACTATAAAAACGTACTTTCTCTGCTTTGCTATACTTAACCTTAAAACATTGAAATGTTATTAAGAATTATATCAAACAACACGACAGGGGGCGTAGCTCAGATGGTAGAGCGCTCGCTTAGCATGCGAGAGGTACCGGGATCGATACCCGGCGCCTCCAATTTTTTTGTTTTTGAATTTGACAAAAAGGTTTTTATTGTTTATTGTGACCAAATATTTTATTTACAATTATATTTTTTCAATATATAGTTTTTCAAACTAAGAAATACAAAAAACATCGAAAAGAATACTTTAAGTTCTCACATATTACATGTCAATACAAAACCAGTGCAATTAAATAACAACCACTGATATGCACAAACACTACTTAAGCAACAAAACTTTAAAATCTATACAACAGCAATATCAGCATCGGAAACAATGGCTACGAGACAATAACAGACTACTCGATATTGACTGCATCCTCTAAAACCAAGTTCTTATATAACGTACAACGTATACAGAAGCAAATGCATATGTTATATGAGAGAAATCAAATTTCTATTTATATAGTGAATTCAATATTATATGATTTAATTAAATTATTTTGGTTAATTAAATCACATTTTGTTGGAGTTCTAGTTAAAATCGTAGTGTAGGGCATTTGATTTTTTTTTCTTTAGATACTATGAATGATCTTTCTAAATGAAGTCTAGTGGAATAACACTTTATCTATACAGTAGCAATTTATATGTAGTAAACAGTTATAATATTATTATTCTTTTGAGAACGAGAGAAGGATTTAGAATTATACTGTTTTTAGAAAACGTATAAAAATTCAAACGTACGGTATTTGAATGCCGTGTCTCTTGGAAGCCGTCCAAGTGATCTTGATTGTATAACACCTGGACGTACGGCTAATATTACTACGAATGCAACACGTTGAAATTTTGCAGTTCCTAAGGGAGTGAATTAGGCGAGAACTTAGAGAGAATTTACCGAAATACCTTGCAAAAAATGGGATAAAATGAGACTTTTAGTTTCACGTAAACAAAATTATCGGATATAATATAGCAAGTATACCAATTGGGGTTTTATTTAACATGTGAATAAACAACATGATAACTTAAAATAAATAAATTTGAACATCACATCATTATTACAAAATATGCAGGGTTACATCAAACAAATTATATCTTTTTCGATCGATTTTTACCCACTATAAATAAAACTTTTAAGCCGACTTTATTTAAACTATAGATCGATGTATTTTGTTACAGTTTGATATTTTTGGAAATCCAATGTTTCGAAGTATTCGAACACCTTGGAGTATTCGGCAGTCACGGGTTGCTAGGGTAAGGATAAAGTAAGCCCGCCTCCGAAACTCGGACTTAAAAAAGTACATAATAATAAATACGCGATTAATATGGTAAAAAAAGAAATTTAAAATTTTACAATATAATAATCAATCTAAATAAACAATCAATAACAAGCAATAGAGATAACAGAATGGCAAGAGTTGTAGGAAAGCACAATACTACTTCGTTGGAACTACCGCACGCTGCACTGTCGAGAGCACGCCCTACTCTCCAGCAACGTAGGCTCATTATTCGACTCTCCAATTAGCCGATATCGTTATGTTTGTTTGCTGACATTATGAAGCTTGTTTTTTTTTTATATAAAATCTGGGTCATTTTTTTTTTATAGAATAAGTGGGATAAAGAGATACATAGGTATGTTATTGTATAAGAAGTTTTCTAATTAATTGGTGTTGTTTATTTTGCCACAACAAAAATATTTTTAAATTAATAATGCAATGTTATTAAGGCGGATATATCTTTTTTGTCATGTGGATACGGATCCCTAAAAATACAAGTTAATCTCTTCACTTTCCACCCAAAAAATTCTTCACTTGTTATAAGAATATCTTACCCCATTAACTGAGATCTGGATCACAACATCGTATTCAGTTAGAATCGACCACGACCATCTGAATAACCTACATTTTAGTATAAAGAATATACAAAAATGATATTAAAATCGAAAAGACTTATTAAAGCCATAATAAATATAATATAACATACTAATTATCCCCCTGAGCTATGGTAGCAACAGACACGCACGCATTATGGGATTCAAGGTAATTAGCAACCGCGATCATTCGAACGCTACACGAAATTAATTAATTTCCCACGGGGCGATCTTGATGTCGCTCACATACCTCGAATGGACGTTACGTGACTTATTATAAACTAGATTTTGCATGATCAGTCTCCCCGAGACTTTGTCTCTAGAAATAAGCACAGGCGCAGTAAATATATTTTATTCTTTAATATTTACGGGTAGAGGTATTTTAAATGACTTTAACAAAAGGAGGTCAAAATTTATGAAGGAATGGACTCTAATCATTCTTTTTTTTTTGTATACCCAAATTTTGCATTAGTCAATAAATATGGTCAGACACAGACGTACGGATAATTAAAAAATATATAATATTTATGTTTTCCTTTTCACCATATTTTCAACCACCTAATACAGTAATAGTATATTTCTGAATAAGTTCACATTGCAATTGAAAAAACACAAATT
The DNA here is from genome assembly GCA_018230625.1 of Heliconius eleuchia. Lineage (NCBI taxonomy): Eukaryota > Metazoa > Arthropoda > Insecta > Lepidoptera > Nymphalidae > Heliconius > Heliconius eleuchia. The sequence goes on along the minus strand of DWAP01000081.1, from coordinate 4,344 downwards.
TCAAATGGTATTTTTTTTTCTACGGTTTTCAACGTTTCTTAACAACGAGTTTCCGTTTTCAAAACTTTATTTTCGTCTATTTTGGTGGTGAAAATATTTTTAACCTCGTAAGAGCGAGGGTTGCCGAATGAAAAGGCACTTTTGACGAATTCCAGAACAAGTTATTGTTGTTTTAGGTCACTAGTTAAGTATTCGCAAACGTACAGACTTTTATACTCTTTATGGAGTAGCATAGATTTAATATTATCATAAAAGGTTATTTTTAGCAAACCTTTAAACATATTTTCTTTGATAATATTTTAATAACTTTGCTTGGAATGTATTAAATATATTTATCATTGTGACTTCTCGCATTGTAGATGGAAAAATTAAGTAAGCAATCTCTACCATGGTAAGTTATCTCTTCATGGTATGTGATTATTTTTTTTGATAAAAATACACATATTAAAATACAATATATAAGTAGCGTTTTAATCAGTTTAAAGACAACTTTAAATTTCTTATACTCACCGATCCTTTCCTTCCGGGAAAACTGAAGAACACATCAGGACCATTCCTGTGCGGCATTTGACGGAGCACGTTCAACAGCTTAGCAGAGTGCCGGGGCTGCAAACATAATTAACAATTTAATATGAGAACAGAATAACTTTTTTTATAAATATTAACTTCTATACCTAAATGAACTAAAACGTGTATCTAAATGAAGATAATTTATTGTTATACAATTTTAATTTTATTTACTACTTTTCATTTAAGAGTATAATAAATATATTCGTACGACCTCCCGTCTTCTTATGCTTCTTGTACATTTGTACTACTATATTTTTTTTAGCTTAATACTGCAATTCCGCAATAGGGCTGGGTAGGTAGGGGGCACTTCGTATTAAGATACCATCTCTGTTGCCACTTTTCGCCCATTTTTTATCTATCTTCTTACCAGAATAAAGAAACGAAAATAACTCTCCTACTGCAAATTGTACCCTAAATTGTCTCGTTTACAGTAAAACACCATCCCACGACGTTTTTAACAAATTCTTAACACAAATTGCTTATATTGTAAATGTAATAAATATTTCAGAAGTAAAAGAGCAATTGCAATAACGACTTCATATTAGTGGCGATAGTGAGCTCTCTCATAAATATTATTTACGTTAGGTGCAATACTAAGTACGTGGGGAAAATATGAGTGGCGCTAAGTTGTAATTAATTAAAGTGATGGCTATCCAACCTGGCCTCTCCAATTAATAAGACGTGTGTTCAATAAATTACTATATTTGTTGTTGACTTATTATGAACATATAAACGACTATGTTTGTTGTCGATTTATTATAATAAATTCTTTTGTATTATCACACATTAACCGTTATTATGAAGCAAGCAGTGAGAATGTATTAATAAGTTACCATGTTCTTTATGTTTGGCTTAGTTATAAGACAGGTTCTACGTCGCAAAATCGTAATAGTCTCTTTTAAGCCACACAGCCATGAGATACAGATCTCAGAAATGGCAGGGTTCGTGTAAGAAACATAAGACACAAAGATACTCCGTTCTTTACTAGGTCACCTTCCACCCAATTTTCGAGATATTTGGTGTTGAATAGTGAACATTAACGCTCCGCTTTGTCTGTTACTAGAGCAAAAAAAGGAAAATATTTCATTCCCCAGGGTCTAACCCAAAACCGTCGTGTTTACAGTCTAATTTAAGACATTGCGCAGGAATGAAATTATTAAATATTTCATTCTCCCGAAAAAAAAACGAACCCACAGTCGTAGCGTTTACAGTCACACATCCATGGGTTGTTATTCTCCTGTGCCAGGAAAACAAAACAACGCTTACAAAAATCTTAAGTCTCTTTTATAGTAAAGAAACAAAAAAAAAATTAAATAAAACCTATTATCTCTAAAGGAGCAGAAAATAGAATAACATAATGCATGAAAGCACAGTACGGAGCCCCGTTTCTGTAGGAAATACGTAATCCCGCCTATAAACAAGATAACTGCAGCCGAGCCAAGTCGAGAGATAAATTCCGCAGCCTCCCCCGCATTGTCTCTCGCACGTACCAAGGCATCATGAACGCGAATAGATATTATAAAACGCGTCCAAGTACGGAGGGTGATGCTACACGTTCAATTAGCACCGTCGTGGCGCATAGGGACATTGTGAGACTGTAAGCCCCATAGTTGTGTATTCAAATTAAAAAATGTATATAACACGGAAAGTGTAGAACGAAGTGTATCTACACTAGGTTCTCTCTGCCTATTCAGCTATATTTATGTGGGAAAAATAAAATGCGATCCTTTTTTTCGTAAGACCGCGAGAGCTCCTCGAATTTGCATCGTTATACTGTAATTAGCCTACAGGAACAGCGCGGCTACTGTATTTACGCTCGGTTGCCTCGTGTTTTTATTTATTCCGCCATTTGCTTGAATTTTTAGCTTGGAATTTCAAGAAGATTTTTCGTTCTAAAGTAATTTTAAATTAAAGCAACACCAAGTTTAAACATGTAGTAAAAGAAAAATTTAGGTACTCTTATTTCTATGGTTTAAGCGTCTTTTTTCCACATGAAACGGACAAAAAATGAACACTGACACATTTAATTAAAAATACGTCGAGCTTATTTATTTATGAAATAAATAATATATGAAGTCATAAAGCTTCAAAAAATCCTTATAAATTTCTTATATTAGATATTAGAATAACTTACCCATTTGCCGTTGACGGCTTTCATAGCGTTGAACAATTGCTTCAGTTCTTTAACTGTAACGCTGTAGCTGGCCAGGACGCCCAGCATTTCTATCAGGAGATCTGCAACAACACATAAAAGTACAGTTAATAAATAAAATATGTAATTTTTGGAATTTTTATAAAGATTGATAAAGTTGTTGGAATAATTCTCACTCGAAGGAATAAACTATATTCATCTTCACGCTCTAGTAAGAAAACATAACGTCTTGACATATAAAGGTTTAGTCTGTCTACCTATTTTTGTAATACGGCAGATATAGCGTGAAGCATTTTTTTTCATATATTTAAAGTTGTATTGTGTTTAATTGCATATATTTCCACTGCTATTTATAAGTAAAAAACGAATAGCTTCAAAATATTCAGTATCTCAGTATATATATGTACTGAGTTCAGGTGATTACAAATAGCCTAATAAAATTAAGCAAAAGAATTTCCATAATCACATACATAATATCTACAACGTTCTATGGAGGTACATACATACATACATACATATATATGTATTATCATCAATATATTACCCAATAGCAATAACAAAGCTATTTTGGTCGATGTATCGTATATAAGACAATAATATACATGTTATACCAACTGTGATACTGTACACTGATGAATATTCACGTTCCATACATTATTCAGTAACAAACAAACCCTCTAATATAGAATTTGCGATCGATCGATTAATTTTACATTATATAAAAACTCTTTTGAAACTTTAATCATAAAGATATCTTTCCGATAATTTATTTTATTTATACTTAAATACAGTTTTTAGTAAAATATACAAATAAATATAATTAACTAAGATATTTTTCTCACATAAACGATAAACTTAAAATATTAACACAATGTTAACGGGTTACCAATCACTTTTCAGCAATACAATCGCAGAGAGTCACGTTTTACAATTCACAAGTGAATACTTTATAAAGAAATATTTTAAAAATATATGAATCTACGATAACGACGAAACAAGAAAAAGAAGAACACACACCATTCCTCGATTTCCATACGGATTCAATACACTGAACTCGTGGCGCAAGAGGGCGAATAAGTGAAGTCAGTCGTGGCACAGGGCCACAGGTGTGTGACTGTAAGCGTGACTGGTCGTAGGTTCGACCCCACTCGAGAACTTGAAATATCTATTTTAATTTATAATTTCTTCGCTCTGATGTGGAGACAAAGCGCGGATTTGTCGGCGCGGAGACAAAGATCCGCCACTCAACACGCAATGCTTCCAGAATTGGGCGGAATATAGAAAACGAAGTGTCTTAACAGTAGGTTCCATCTGCCTACCCTGCTGTATGCGGGATTCAACGTCAAGCTGAACACACACTCAATACACTAATATACTGCATATTGAGACAGTGCAATTTAAGGGCGGGTTTCGCATTGCAATGACGGCGAAAGTAACAATTCGATGTGATAATCGAACCCACATCCATCGCGCTCACACTTACAAGATAGAACGATGGTCTTAAACTAAGTTAAAAAAATATATATATCAGCTTCACGCTGTATCCCGCACAATGCAGGATAGGCATAGGGAACGTAGTGAAAGACACTCCGTTCCCCACTTTCTGCCGAATTCCGGAGGCA
>DWAP01000080.1:0-31977 GCA_018230625.1 Heliconius eleuchia | reverse complement strand
CATCTCCTCGAGTGGGAATCGAACCCACAACCAGTCAGTTTTACAGTCACACTTTATGCCACTGCGCCACGACTGGCCTCTATAGCTTAAGGAGGAAAAAAATATGATGAAATGTCCGCAAAGTATTAAATCAACATAAATATAATCATTAGACTTTTTAAATACCAATCTTAACTTAGTATAGAAAATACACATGTATTAAAAATCTTAATTATCCATTGGACGGAAAGCGTTCGTGTATTGAAATGGAGATAAGCTGACGACCATGGCAGAGGACGTAATACTTCCTAGTGCCGACTCTTTTAGAAGCTACGAAAACATATAGAAGGCTTGCATTTCCATCAAATCTACAATATAAATGATTGAATATAAATATTTTATGATGTAATATACAAAACATATGTTTCTATTGTAGATTAATACTGATTTTGTTTTGATTACATTATACTATATCAGGTAGAAGTTTCTAAAAGCATTAACAATGAAGTAACCTAAAAAAACTTTTAAAAAGCCATATTTTCATTAATTCGCTCTGGTGTCGCGGTAAAAGCGCGGCGTTGAGTGCCGTCAATCAACACGCGATGCCTGCAGAAATCGAAGGAATGTGGAAAGTGAAGTGTCTTAACACTAGGCTTAAAGCTGAAAAGAAAAAAAACTGATTTTATTCTAAGTTGGATAGAATAAAATTAGATTTTCTTTTCATTCGGTTTTTTAACTGCAAAAACCAAATGGTAATATAACTAGCGTCAACAAAAAAAGACCACTATATTGTTTACTTTCACGTTAATTATAACATAAATATTTTTTTATCGTACAATATGAACTGTATGAACTGTACCAAGCTTCCGTTTTGTGTTTACCTCTTAGGTTCAAGTTCAAACAGTTCTTTGTCCGTGCTACGTGATACCGTCGAGGTTGAAGTTAATATAAATTTCGTAAGAGTACTTAGTAACACCTTGTATTTCGTACCTTACCTTTGGTACCTGTTCAATATATTCTCTTATCAGATCTATAAATAGCTTAAAGTGATACATAAAATTTAATGCTGATATTGCTTGCGCTACTATAGAATAATGATGCTGCTACTTTAGTAATAAAAAATATGAACCCTATTTAATCTTAGATTAAACTGCCATAATAAACGTCTTTTTAATGTTTAATAAAACTGCTTAAGTTAAAAATGATCGTCAAGCGACACAAAATACACATAAACAAAAACATTAAATTATATATTGTTCATAATGCATAGATATTTCCTATAAACTTTACGCAAATTCTGCATCGACCTCGTGTTGCGACGCAAAAGAAGCGACACACAGCCGCTAAATATTTTATTCGGATTCATTTAAAATATGCCATTATCAAGGTCTTTGACACGTTCGTTTTATATTAGAGCTAGTTTATCTTTGAATTGCCGTACGTTGCACTCACATTTAGAAAATACACAGCGAAAAGAACCCAAAATTAGTATTTTTTTAGTCACTCGCTTACGTTTTTATTGTGAATAATTTACAAACGTAATGAACGTAAATTTATGTAATTTATGAACGATTACGTTGTCTAATTGTCTTCTTTTTATATGAATTTAAATATTTAAATGTATGTTTTTGATTATCTTTTTATATATTACGAAAAGATAGTCAATAAATTTAAATAATAAAGTTATAATTCATTCTTTTTAAAATTATTTAAGTAAAATCAAATGTTAAACATATAGCTTCTTATATTTTTTCGTATCAATCAACCTTTTTATGTATATTCTGATAATGCACTTTGCACAGTAAAATTTTACGTCACGTTTCGCGTAGAACATACGTAAACAATTCAACAAAAAATACATATATATAGTAGCCTACAGTACTGATAAGCTCGTAGGTATAGCAACAACACCGTAACATTCAGGTAGTGATAACGTCAAATTCACATAACTAGTACGTAGGTGTAAAAAAAATTTTAATTTCTTTGCAAATTGTTGGGAGTTCAAATACATTTAAATAGATAAATGCATCGATAGGCACAGATTATTTATTATAAAAAATGACTATTTAATATTAAATTTGCAAAAAATGTAATAAAACTCTTATATATATTACCTAATTGTGTATTTTAATTTTACAATTATAGGAAACTGTAAATTTTATTCTCCAATTAAAAGTTATACAATCGTATACAAAATAAATAGCAGCAGTCTGTCAAAGGACCTTTACTTTACTTTACGGACGCACAAAAATTTTTCGTGCTCCCAAAGAAGCGCGGATTCAAATCCCACAAAACTTGAAACATTTATTCATCAATCAATAAAGAACCACCAGCTCAGTATACACCGGAGTAGCATTTAGCGCTTCACAAATAAAATCGCTATATTAAATCACTGCACGACATACATTTATAAATGTTTCAAGTTCGCTAATACAAAAGAGACCAGAGAACAAAACGGACGCCAAGGTCGAGGAACCGTGGCAATTATTGTGCGTGCATCGATATTGGTCACAATGACGGAAACCGCAAATTGAATGAATGACGTCGATGACTTTGATGATACGTGCACACAGACAAGCTCACACTCAAACACACACACACACACACACATACATACACACACACACACACACACAAACACAGACACACACACAAACAAACACAGATACATACATTCATAATACATACTTTCGCTGTGTGTAACAATATACGCAATAGTTTTAGGTATCCTATAGCTGTAAGATAATAAGTACATATCGTTGTATAAAAGTATTAGATAAAAAACAATAGTCTCAAGTTTTTTATATGTGGATTTGATATAATCGATAATTTCGGTTCTATGGACGGTTCCTGTCTCGTTTGAGGTATTAGGCATTATATTATACTTTTGTTATTATTAGACAAATCATACACTGAGCGACTTCAAGACAGACAGACAGACAAATATATATGTATAAAAAATACTAAAATTAAATAAATTTATGTTCAAACAGGTATAAAAAATATCATATCATATTAATTTTATACACTAATCCCTGTTTTTATTTCTCTAAAATACTTAATATTTTTATTTTACGAATTACTATGATATATGATAAATACGTAAAGGACGTAACAGCTATAAAATACATGCTATATATATGCATCAAGAAGTCCTCGGAAAATGGGGAACGGAATGTCTTAACACTAGCTTCCCTCTGCCTACCCACGTGTGTGTGGGATATATCGTGAATATAAAAAAAAAATTTTACTAGAATATTAAAATCATTTCAACAATATTGGATATAATAAAATTATCGATACAAAATAAAACGCAATATCCATAGTTAACTAATATGAAATATGAATCTATTTGAAATTGTGATCTACTTTGACCTTTATCGTTGTCTGGAAAACTTATAAATACCTATTCATTTCCTTGTTTTTAAAATTCAAAATATAAATAAATAAAAATATATTTTGTAAATATGCAAATAATATATGTTTTTAACTATCTCACTTTTAAGAATGTTCTTGAATGAGAGATCTAGCTTATATATACATATATATTATTTATACGAAACTAACATCGTGACGTTTAAAGAAACTAACTATAATTTTAATAGTAATAAACTCTTTAAATATACGCGAACTTCATAATGAGATTTGAACTATGGTATTTCAACAATTTTAATACATTCTTATAATTCTAGATGCCAGTAGGGATTCCGTGTTAAATTTCCAATTAAATCGTTTCTTTACGTCAAACGTCATTGTTCGGACCATGTATAGTGATGTCATTGAGTATTTGCTTACGTGCGGAAGGTTACGCTCCATGAAAATAACAGTGATAATGCTGTCGTAAAGTTTTGCTTATCAAAAGGAATAAATAGGCTTTCTCTTACCGTCTCTATTTAGGAGTAAGCGATATGCAATATGGAACTCACTTAAATAGTCGTGACTGCCAATATAAATTTTTAAATAATATCTTATATTGTTTTTTTTTTTAACAAAATTTATACAATTTTTAATATATTATCTTGCGCATGGATAGAAACCATCCCTTAATAACGGGGCCGTTCTTTATATCTCGGCCTAACATGCCTCCGGGATGCAGTGAGTGGATTTTAATATAATGTTGTTGCTAATTATCTCAATAAAATTATATTTTTAAACATATTTTTTTGTTATTGGTAAATTACGTGTTTATGTCTAAAATAATGTTTAAAAAGTTATTTGTTGATTTTTTTTTCAATTTTATTTTCTTTTGTTCAAAGGAATAATGACACTCAGCCGCGGCCCGTGTGACCTGGACAACATGAGTCTGTTCCAAGACCTCAAACTAAAGAGGCGGAAAGTTGACTCCCGATGTAGTAGCGATGGTGAGTAAATTTTTATTTTACTGTTATATTATAATCATAATAATAAAAAAAATAGTAAGACTAACAGTACTTACATATAAATATAACTAAATATGTTTGAAGAACCAACACACGGCCATGTATTACGTCGAAAAACACCAAACCTGTAATTGTAGTCACTAAGTGACTTATGTCATTTATGAATTATGTATTATAGTTAGATAAATATTATGACCTTATTTTGAGAAAAAATCCAACTTAAAACAAAGCGAAGAAATAAACCGACATAAAAGATTATTTCAAATAATTTGTAATTTAATAAAAAAAATACTAATCTTAAATTACGTATATTTTGAAACGATTACAGCTTATATTAATATTAACTATATAAATTACAAAAATACAAAAAACACTGCTAAGATTGAACCTGGAAATCGCAACTTGTCGACAATTTCATTCAAGTACTCATTTTCACTCGAAATACCAACGAAAATACAGAATAATTTGTACATATATATTTTAAATGTTTCACTAGAATAAATGGAAAAAAAAGACATTTTCCTCTTTAACGTTCAACATTTTTATTTTAGCGTAAGGTCAGGAACATTAAGTTATTATTCCGAACCAGTCAGTACACGATCAGATTACCGTGTGCTTATCACTTTCGAATACGATAGTGAATTCGAATGCTGGTAGTCGTATTCTGTACATCCATTTGCTATAAAATAAAAGAGACACTTATATAATAAAAAAGTATTTAAAAAAATAGCTTATTAAAATAATCATTATTATTTATTAATATTTTCATTAAAGTTCAGCGTTAAGTTCCGCAGCGCAACTAGCAAATCGGCGGAGAGTGGGGAACGGAATGTCTTAACACAAGGTTCCCTCTGCCTTCCCTACTACATGCGGGATAATAATTATAAAAAAATCGTACAATTCATTTTAAGTAATAATCACTTAGAACCACCAATTCCAATACAAAATGAATTCATAGAGATGCAATGTCATGTATTACACAACACATTAATATGTATAAATACAAGTATACATCAAACGAAAGTTAAATAACAAACGGAGTATAATCCAAACGGGTCTTATAAAATTCGCTAACTTTCACTCAACATAATATTATACAAAATACAGGTTCCACAAGTGCAATGCCATTGTAAGATTGTATACGAACGAAATGATTTTTTTATTACTTTTACATCTTGTATCGACGTACAGTAAAAGAGAATATATAGGTACAGATTGAGAAATATATAGGATGTCTTTTACTGAAAATTTTCTAGGTGTAAATTATCTGAATATCTCGGGAACTTCATAGATTTTTTGCAATAGATTTTTTTACGTTATATAGCCGTCATGGTGCAATGTTACGGTGACTGACCGTAAACGAGATAATTATGAGTTCAATTCCTACTTATAGCTCAAAAATTGGGCAGGAAATGGGGAACGGAGTGTCTTATTTTTAAGTTCCAGGTAATAAACATGAAGTTGAAAAAAATTAATCATTACAATTACACCGCTATAATTCAAATATAATAGGTAAGTTATCGACTATAAAGATGGTTTACGGTTGAACAAAGGACTCTACTTGGTCACCAGGTTCTCTCTGCCTACCTGGCTACGTGTTTGATATAGCGTGAAGCTAACAAAGTATTCTCTACCGTTTTGCTAAATATATACATAAAAAAATAGAAGAAAACATTAAACAACATACAAAAAAGGGCCTAATCGTAAATAATTATCACAATCATAATATAATTAACTCCTTAATGGCGGACATTAAAGTGTCACTTCGAATAAATCATTGTGTCACTTTCCACAACGACATGTTTATTTTACTGGATTGAGGCACATCGTCACCGCTTAAAAAATATTTTGTGGAGTTTCTTTTATGGTAAAGAGCTTTATGAATTTTTACAGCATCAGGCTGTATCCCGCACTTAGCAGGGTTGGCAGAGGGAATTTAGTGTTAACACGCTCCGTTCCCCATTTTCCGCCGAATGAATTTTTATAGGCATTTCTTGTTGGGTTGCGGAACTTAACGCCGGGCTTTCGTGCCAGATTGAAGAAATAATAATATTAATAAATAATAATTCATTCCATCGAGAGGAGATTGAACCTACAACCGTCGCGTTACAGCGACCTCTAAAAATATTTTAAAATAAATAACAAAGAAGCCTTATTATTAATAAATTAAGAATGATCGGATCGTATATAAAAATTTAAAATAGAAAGTAATTGCGGTAATTACTTGACCCTGTGAAAAATGAAACTGTGAAAGATGTTTATTGTTACTTGGCAAGTCCGCACGCGGGTGCGCTAACAATGGCATAGCGTAACAAGAGAGGCAAGGATAGCGTTGAATTTATTAATAAAAGTATTATTTTTTACGTGTGGAATCAAGAGTTCTCTTGTTATTGGGATAACTAGGGGAACTAGGGGAACTAGGGGAATACAACCGTCCTGTACCCCCTATTCGACTTACGAGAATAAGAAAATTTTGTGTTAAGACACTAAATCCTTCGTCCAAATTCAAAACATTGTATGTTAAGTGGCGTAATTCAATGCCGCGCTTTGTCTTGACAGATCGGGATAATAAAAATAATTGTTTCTTCTAATAAATAATTGTTTTTTTCTATCCGAGTGGGTATTGAACCCACACCCATCACGTTTACAAACTATCCTTTTGCTCCTTACATCGATCAATTATAAGAACAAATTTTATATTTTTAATCCTGATTAATTTAGATTCATAAGAGAAAAAAAAGCAACTGGTATATTATATGTATTAAATATATTAACTAAACGGTGTGGTATGTCATCATTTCTACGTTTGCGTGAATCTCGATAAGATTCAAATGACGTTGGAGTGACGCCGCGAGGGGCGCGACGCGGCGTGACGAACGCACCCGACGTGACGCACCCTCGCGTGTACTCAGCACAGTACGTATGTGCATTCTTTAACGAGACAGTATTTCAACGTGGTTGTGATTTACTGTTATTGGAATTTATTACGCTTTATGTAACGATTGGTTTAGATTAATTTAAAAAAATATAATTTTCAATTAAAAAATATACCATTAGATACTATTTTGTATTAAAAATGAACATTTAATGAGTTATCACGCCAATTTTGAAAGCTAAATATGGTGTTTGGTTATGTAAGCACGCTAAAATAAAGATTTAAAAACGATTCAACCATTTAATATAAAGACGTTAGATATACTATTTTGATAATATGTACGTTAATTATCAAAGATATTTAGTGAAACATTATTCAAAAAACTTAAGAACTGTTTACATTTCAATTATTTTCTATAGTTAGTTACTTCTAATCTAAATTTAATAACCAAGAAGTAAAATCACAGAAATATTACAAAATGAAATAATATTATCAACAGGGACAATCGATTTTGTCTATTTATATAACGTTGTTGCCCGGAGAGATATATATATATTTTCCGTAGAGCACTATACACACAGGCCGCTACTCGTAAGTCGGCGCATCGACACGTGGCGCTTCAGCGACGCGGCGGCCGGGGGAGGCCGGGGGAGGCCGGAGGAGGCGGGATGGGTGAGGGTGTGACCTAGTTCCGTACGGTCGCTGACCGCATGCGACCTTCGCCTGCACCGATCGAAAAGATCGACTATCTGAAAGAATTGCAAGTTGCGTAACCGCCTTTATTATTGTTTGGAGTCGATAGCTTCCGCATATACTGTACAAATTGAAATGTATATATTTATGGTTATTCAATATTTTTCTATTATAAACAGCGTCACCTATCTGGAGAAATGACACAATAGTTGTCGGTATATAATAAGCGACACTCGAAACCAGTACTTATCTACGAAGCGAACTTTCCTAGGACCTTAGCGGCTGCCGATTGCATCACTTGGCTAGAAACATCGGTCCCCACCAATGATGTGGCAAAGGACGCGGAGTGAAATAGAGATCGTCCTCGAAGCGAGAGCGGTGCACGCGCTGCACCAGTCATTGTGCGGTTGCACTTCGTACGCACGGCCGTCTGAGTGACCTAATAGTGGCTGGAGGGAGGGACCGGGAAGGCGCGGGGAGCGGCCCGCGCTGCCGCTCGTGCGGTAGGTCGGGCTCACTGCGCGCGCCCGCCGCCCGTCGCTGACAGTGGAAAACTTTCTTCGCAACTTTTCCTCGCGTAAACAAATCCGCGCTAAGGTTCCCGTCGAGCCTCTAACTGACGCTCCAAATGGTCGTAAATATTACATTTTTATTTAAATTCACAGTGAGAACGCTAATAATGTTATGGTTTTGAGTTTAATGAACGGAGTGTAGTTGGGATGTTAGTTTTGGAACTGGAGCGGGTAGTCTACGCATATGGATTTAGTTATAAAAAGTCGGTAATTTTTTCAAGTTTTATTGCTAAAAAATAATTAATAAGTTATATTATTTGAATCCAGTAGTAATATTAGGTTTTATAATACAGTTATATTTATATAATGTTAAATTAAGAGTAAGTATACTTATTTGATTAATATTTACTTAGATTAATTCGGAATTTGTATAATATATATATTTTTGTACATTTTCATCTATACAATAGACTGAAAGTATCAGTGACAATTACAATAATTATACTATATATCACCTGACCATAGAACCCTTTGTGGTGTTGTTGTAGCTGTAGGCACAGGCGCAACGCTTCCGGGCGCCGCATCTGCGCCCGCGCCGCTTTCACTTTCTCTTCGCTCGTAGCGCCGCATCTCGCGTTCACCCGTTGCAACGTGCGATCGTACTTCCTACATTTTCCATATAATTTTTCTTTCCGCGTTCCGCGTTACGTAAATAATTCAAGTAATACTATATCTATAATATCATATTAATATTTTTTCGTATGTAATACATGGTATTGTGTGTTGGAGGTTAGCGAATAACATTGGTACTGAAAATAGATAGCCTTTCTAAATGTTTTGCAATTGCATCCGTGAATCAAATTAGTTTTCTATCTGTTCGGAGCCTCACTCACATCGTGACGCAACCGGCTAATCTAGTCGGCGGCGGGAAGTGCAGTGTCGCGTCCCTGCGCCGCACCCCGCGCTTCTAGCTACGACCACGCCGCGCGGTCGTTGACATTTCACCTAGTTTCTATTTGTCACTTATTAAAAGCCCGTCGTGGTCTTATTCTTCATGGAGATACGGAAGTCTGTGTGTGTTGTTAATCGTGTTTTGTGTTCCCACAGGCGAGTCGGCAGCCGACACTAGCACGTCGTCGCCAGATCCGGGCCCACCGTCACCGCGCATGGCCGAGGCCGGGTGCAGCACGCCGCCGCACCCACCCCCTGTGTTTGACGGCGGCGGATCGCCCACGCCCTCGCCGTCGTGCCATCCCACTGTGATCCGCTCTGCACCACCTTACTCAGTCATCAAGTTTGAGGGAGCCCCGGCTGTCAAATCGGAGAGCTCCTCAGCTATCAAACATGAATCTAACCCCTCATCCCAACTTTCATCAGTAAAGCTTGAAGCTTCTCAACCCGAGCATCTTCAGCCGTACAGACCTCGTGCTCTCGCTCCACCACCACATAGCCCTCATACAGCGCTGTCTCCAGGACACTGGCCACCAGCTGCATGTATAAATGGTGTCAAGCCTGAACTTATTGGAGGTCATTTTCCACCACAACCATTAGAACCGAAAGGAGGATCTCGAAGTTCAACGCAGTGGCGTGGGGCGCCGGCTGTAATAATGGGGGAATCGGGGGGAGTGAGAACAATGTTTTGGACTTTACCAGCCCCGGCCGCTAGTGGTGAACCTGCAGCAAGTGCATCGCATACACCAACTCCACCGACGCCAGATCCAGGGTCATGCAGCGAAGAATCGGCCGCACGATTGTTGCTTAACCTAGGAGGAGAATTAAGGCGGCCTAGGGGACCAAGATTGGATATGGAGCTCCTTTGGGCAGGAGATGTATCACAACTTCCAGCCCATCAACAGATACATGCGCTAAACCTAAGTGCGGCTGCGGGAAATGTGCCAGGAGTCCCTGGTGTGCCAAGTGCAAGTCCTTTGGCAAATCGGTCCGAACTTAGGACGTATGCGCCCGAAGCAGAACGTGATGAAGATGAACAACCAATGATTTGTATGATTTGTGAAGATAAAGCGACGGGACTACATTATGGTATTATAACATGTGAAGGTTGCAAAGGTTTTTTTAAAAGAACTGTACAAAATCGACGTGTTTATACATGCGTCGCTGATGGTGGCTGTGAAATCACGAAAGCGCAACGGAATAGATGTCAGTACTGTCGTTTTAAAAAATGTATAGAACAAGGGATGGTTTTACAAGGTATGTATATTGTAGATATATAAAATAAGTTAATTTAAAGAAAATATTCGCATTTATTTATATCAAAAATATATATTTTATAGCTGTTCGAGAGGATCGAATGCCAGGTGGTCGGAATAGTGGCGCTGTGTACAATTTGTACAAAGTTAAATATAAGAAACACAAGAAACCGAACACTAAGGCAGCAACGACTGCCAGTCGAGCATCTCCACCTGAAAAACCTAAGGACCCTTTACCACCCCTCCCACCGCACCTCGTTAACGGGACCATTTTAAAGACTGCATTAACAAATCCTAGCGAGGTAATTTTTTTGGACAATTTTATAATATCACATAATAAATCTAGAAAGTTAAATCTTTAATAACTTTCATGTTATTTCACAGGTAGTACATTTAAGGGCAAGGCTGGAGAGCGCGGTATCATCCTCTAGAGATCGAGCCGTACCTTTAGAACGAGCGCTGCACATGATACGAGCGCTTATAGACTGTGATGCGATGGAGGACATCGCAACTGTTCGTCATTTACCTGATCTCCTTCACGATACGTCCGAAATAAGCGACAAACTTTGTAAAATTGGTGATTCAATTGTACATAAAATGGTCGCGTGGACAAAAAAATTACCATTTATAATGGAAATTCCTATGGAGATTCACTCCAAATTATTAATGGAAAAGTGGCATGAGATCTCAGTCCTGACTACTGCCGCATACCAAGCAATGCACGGGAAGCTTGCCCACGCGCCACCTTCTCCAGATCATGAACATGATTTCATGCAAGAGGTAATTATTTTTATATTTTTAATATTTAAATCCAAGTTTAACAAAATAAGACTTAAACCTGTCTAATTTCCTTTAATGAAACATGGCTTAAAACAATTACAGGACAACCTCCACCTCTTTATGTAATGAAGTAAGCTTGTAATCTATATACCTATAAGGTATACACATTACAATCTGGTTAGCCAGCCCTCGATTATAAGTACTGAAATGATCACATTCGCTCCCAACACTTCCGCCACATGCGCTAGCGCAGTTACGTGATCTGCATCGTTGCGTAACCGATAGAAAGTCGCCTCAGACTGCACTCGGACGTTAGCGCTGCATCGTCGGCTCTATTAGAATCGTAAAATGCAATAGTTTCTATTAACCCGATGACAGAACGAATAATAATGTGCAACCAACGCTCTAAGTACCGCCATTGTTTTTCGGGTTGCGCCACAGAAAGGAGGCCATTTAACTTAATGTAAATTGAAAGTCCTACAAATAACTTGAAATATATAAGTATCTAATACCATAACTAATTTTAATCAAAAGGATAGGAATAAATAGGCAAACTTAAAAGCAAATTTAAAAGCAAACGCAGCGTATTTGTTACATAAACGGCGTGGTAATGCCGGCAGTTACACAAAAAGCGTTTCATTGTCTAGTGCATTTCCTTTACAATTATATATTACATTGTTACTTAAATTTGAATTAATAATGTATATCGTGCGGTGCCTTCGTAATCCTAGATAAATTCATACATCGATGAACTTGAATATATCTGCATAATAAGTATTTCTAATTGAAATCAGTTATAAGAATATTTATAGTACCTGAATTCCGCTATACTAAATTTTAACATATTTTTTTATCTTCGAAAGTGTATAGTGTTTCACGCTGTATTCCGATTTTAGGAGGGTAGGCTGAGGGAGCCTAGTACATTCCGCTTACTTTCCGCCGGCAGGACGCTTTTTTAAGGCATTACGTGTTGAATGTTTAGGGGGCGAGTTTGGGGAACTCGACGCCGCGCTTTGCTTCGATACCAGAGCGAAAAACTGAAAATATGTTTTTTTTTTAAATAATGAAAAAATACATGCACGATATTATATAGAAAATGTTTAATGCATAACTTAATTTCAGGTGAACGCCAATTTGAGGACGTTACAGAACTGCTTAACATCGTTAATGGGAAGACCTATAACCCTGGAGCAACTTCGGCTAGACGTCGGGCTGGTGGTAGAGAAGATGACTCAGATTACATGCGTGTTCCGCCGCATTCAGCTGAGGATGGAGGAATACGTATGCTTAAAGGTGTACATTCTTCTTAATCAAGGTAGGCTTAGCCATTTCATTTCACGTGATAAAACGACGTTTTTACTAATATGGTACACACAGCCAGTCGTCGCGCAACGCGATTGGTTGTGGGTTCGATTCTCTCTGGCTTCGAGGTAAAACGCGACGGAGAGTTCCGCCACTCAAAAGACAATTATGTCTATCATAAATCTACATTATAAACTCAATAATTATTCTTATGAACACTAGATAACGTTCGACTATATTGTTTATATAACGGTACAAAATATTATATTCCAAATTACATTTTTTTATTAAACTATTGACGTTCTATATTAAAATACAATTTTATATATTATTCTTTCGTTTCCGATCCACATATTTAAATTAATTATATTTAAATAACAGTATCGATTTAGAAACTGTTTGAAGTTTCGTAGTGCATTAAAAATGCATTAAAATCGATTGATTTCACTCCACAACGCAGTAATCCACTTATAGTCTAGGGTGCATCGCCCCATTATGTAGGTCAGTTACAATTTGCTATTATATAAGCTGTGCAATTTTATACTCCAAGCGCAAGTAGTTATATTGTGATTTTCCGCATTTATTTTAAAACATTTTAGATAATTACGGAGTTTGAATTCCTGTGTGTCATTTATATAATATGGTATTTAAAATGTCATTTTATTTTTTTTATATTAAAGTAAATGCGGCATGTGGGTTCGAGTCCCGCTGGGGCTATATCAATATCTTTTTCAATATTTTCGGCCGACATTCCGTCGTGGTGCATTGACTGTATGACTGTAAACGCGAAGGTTGTGTGGACTCCCACTCCCACTTGGGGGAATTATTTATAATTTATTAATATTTTCCAATTCTTCGCTCTGATGCCAAGACAAAAACGCGGCGTTAAATTCCGCCACTCAACGCCTCGAAAATTCCGAAGAAAATGGGGGACAAAGTGTCTTAACACTAGGTTACTGCTGCCTACTCTACTACATACGGGATACAGCGTGAACGTGAAAAAATGTCTTTTTGCGTATGAATATATGTTTTTGCGTATATTGTGGTTCAAAGTATATCAATTCACTGCGTTTAAACTATATTATGTTAAATTGGCTTAGATACGGTAATCAAATTAAAGCGCCCTTCACTAGACTTGCGAAGCGGTCGTGCGCAATTGCTTTTGAGTTTCTTATTTGACTGTTTTCATGATAACAGTAATAGCAGTAGTAGATAGTAAAATAAATTAAAAATATTACATAAAAACAATAAAAACTTTTAAGAACTTTCAACAATTTAAAATAAAAGAAAAAGTAAAAATATTTACATATTTCCTTCACAAAAAGGTGTCTAATGAACTGAATTTCAAATATCTAAAAAATATACAAAGGCAACTAAATTATTTAGTTATAATAATAAACATTTATATCGAAATATATAATATATGGTCCAGCATTAGCATCCCGCATTAATCAGTGTAGGCAGAGGGTATCTAGTGTTCCCTCCGCTCACTTTCCACTAAATTCTGAAGGCATTGTGTGTTGGGGGAACTCAACGCCGCGCTTTTGCCTCGACATAAAAGCGAAGATAAATAATAAAAAAATGAATATATATAAAAACGCTAGCTCAAAACATTTAGAAACACAAAATAATCTTCAAACGCCATCTTACTCTATAGTGCAGGAAAAATGACATCTGCCTTATCGATGCTGTAAGTGGGTCACGCGCACACGCTTCGAAATAATTTTCACCGAGTTGTAATTATAATGTTTATGAAACAAAATGTACATATACGCGTTATATCTGAAAACAAATTTTAACATAAATATAAATTAAAATAACAAAAAGCCATAAAAAATAATCTTTTTTTTTATAAATAAAAATATTAGTGAGATAGATGCTTAGCTTAGTATTTTAATATATTGTTTTACTATTATACAATATTATAAATTTAAAAATTCAAAAAATTTTGTTCAATATCTATATATATAACATATTCAATTGGATATATTGAAAAAAGAAATTCTATAATAAATTATTCTCATATCAAAAATAAAAAATATTTCTCCTTCCTTAGTATAATAAACTCGTAATAGAACCGATTTAAGAACGAAAGTAGTATTACAAGTGAGATAGCTGTAACGTTCGCCGCGGTGAAATGGAAAGCGCTTGCGCAACGGTTCCGCGGTTGCGCGTGTGTGTGTGAGTGTGTATGTGTGTAAAGACAATAAGCTGTAAGTTGAGCAACACAACGGAATGCTATAAAAGTTAATTTTAACTTTATCTTTACTTTCTTTTAATTGATATTAGATGAAAATGTTACGAATAAATGGATGTATTGTTATATATAAGATGCCTCAAAATGTCATGAAACACAAATTTCAAAATTCATATGAACTAAGAAATAAGCTAGTTAGCTTGAGTCGAAAAAAACTTATTTATTTTATTTCCATTGTTCTTCTTTTGTATAAAATAAAAAATAAACTAAACAATAAAATACTGTTTAATTTACAGTAAAGCGTGAGCGTGGCTAAGTCATCACCAAAAGGTGCTAAGGGCCGAACAAAACAACGTTATTACAGCAGCACTCGTATAATGGCCGCGTTACGTCAGTACTAACGGGACTGCATTTCACTCTCGGCGAAAAGCAGGCGGAAGCAAACTTTCTCTTTTGCCGCGCTCGAAAAAAGCGGATTAACCGCTCGTCTCGCTCGCGCTTACGTAATCTGTGCACGTGATATGAACGATTGTATTAATTGATTTAATTAAAATATGGTTAACAATATAAAATTATATTTATGGAGTGTTTGATTTGAAAAAATCTCTATATACATATAAATCTAAAGATATTTTTGCAGTTCCTTTATAAATATATATAAATATATAAGACCTTCAATAAGATCTTAATTTTCAATCTAAGTTTTAATAAAAAGATTGAAATAAATATAAGATAACATTAAATAATTTGCAATAATAATAATAAATATATATTATAATATTCCAAGAACGTCAACTTCCAAGTACCGTGGAACACGTAGCGTACAATATCGTAAAGCGTGCGAGCGAGACGGCAATAGCTTGAGGACGCGCGCTCGCTCGGGCGGAGGTCAACGGCTAGCCGCGGTCGTTGCCCCGCTATCGGAGTGACCTACTGAGCGGGTGACGTCACCGCCGCACCGCGCGTTGGCATTGCTCGCTCGGAACAAAGTGCCGCCATCTTGTGGCGAGTGGTGGGACTAAAGGAAATGTTTTCATGTATTGATACAGCCTTGGTGTTTCCCATGGGTGTAAGAAGATGGGGAGAGGGGTATCCGTGCCCGCCACAGAATAGTCTGGTGTCCATCCTAAGAATTTTTTACATAAAAATTTGCCCTGAAAAAGAAAAAAACAAATTTATTATGAACATATCTGTTCAAAGGTAAAGGCCAGGTCCCTCCTAGAAAATATCTCTAGATACGCCGATGGTGATATCAATAACTGTCTGTTTGTTGAAGAATTTGTTTTACGACAGATTTAAGCCAAATTTATCTTTCCAGAAGTGGAGTTAGAGAGTATACAAGATAGGTATGTGCAAGTGTTGCGCAGTTACTTGGAGCACGCCGCTCCCCACCATCCGGGCAGGCTTCAGGAGCTTTTCGCTCGGATACCTGAGGTACGTAATATCATTTTTTATTCAACAATAATAATATATCACTCTTTTTTCAAAACAATATATTTAAAAATATTTAGTGACAAAGGAAACTTTATTATAGTATTTTTAAATTAATCTTTTACTGAAATACCTAAAGATAAACTATTCATAGATATAGATAACATACAAAACGTAAAATGTGTAAAGATTGACTCTGAACTGAACTTTTAGAAAAGCAATCCAAAAACATCAATTAGGTACATTTTTAGAAATCGAAACATAATAACAGCATTTCTAAAAGTAGTTTCGCATTGTCAGTTATCTTCATATTAAGCGTTGCGGACTAGAGTACTAAGTCACTTTCCACAATAGAAAGTATCCAACAAGAACGAAAGCTTGAAACGTGAAATATTGACTCATTATATTGTTGTACTTTCAGATTCAAGCGGCGGCGAACCTGTTGCTCGAGAGTAAGATGTTCTACGTACCGTTCGTGCTGAACTCCGCCGAGATCAGATAGTACATGGCCCAGCAGGGTGTCTAGTTCTCGATGTACGAGCGGCTAGCCCCTCGCCCTCGTCCCAGCCAGCCCCGCACCCTCGTCACCTAGAGTACCACCCTGTGTTCACCGCTCACTCGGCGTTCAACTCCGCATGTCTGCACCCAAAACGGACACCCTCGTTGAGACACCAGCAGTGCGTACTATATAGAATATAGAGAAACTTCTTTAAATTATGTGGAGTGCGAGTTCTTGTGTGACTGGCTTATTCTTTAGTAGCGGAATTTAAACGTCCCAATCGACAGACTGATTTATCATATAATAACTATTATTTAAGTACCAGGGACTCGTGTTTTATACGTGGTAGTGTATACTACTTAGTGTTAAATAAATTAAAATATATAATTATGTTATTTAAATACGTCAATCGTCAAAATGATTGGATAATATATTATTTGTGTAAATATAGAATGTAATTTACATAGAATTTTGTAAGTGATGTCGTTGTTTATAGTGTAATTGTTTCTCTTGTAAATGAAATATTGCTGTTTTAGTTTGCATTTTATATTGTCTAGGTTAATAATAAATTAAACCAGTAGATCGCTGGGTGTGTAATATCGAAGATTTTTTTTTATTTTATTTTATTTTATATAATATGACTCGTTCATAATATATGTAAATAGCACTAAGAACCTACTCTCAGTGTTTACCAAGACTGCTTGTATACAACTATACTGTTTTTACGCTATAATATTTTAGCGCGGAGACGCGCTCTCTGTAGTCACAATTTATGCATTTCTATTGCCAATATTTTGCGAGACACCTGTGCATATGTTGTTCTAAAACTTTTACTTTACTCTGGTCTAACTAGATATAAGTAAAAATTATTAAGGCGCGTCCACCTCGCGTGTTCTTGAGGGCGTACTAAGTTGGTCGTGGGCGCTTATTAACAATTCTTCAATATTCTAATTGAATTTATTTTTGAACAGTCCTATTTGTAATTCAATTAATTGGAATAAAATTTGATAATAAATTATAAAATTTTCAATTACCTTATCAATTTAAAGTATTCGCCCACGTCCACTGTAGTTTATTGGTTCGTCTGCCAACATGACGTGGAGGGAGGCGATTCAAGATTCTCTTATGTATTATACTTTGCTTCCTTTGATGTGTTCAAATGTAATTTATGCTCAATACCATTAATTTTCATCAGACGTCTGCATAATATCACCTGTGGAGGCGTACTGTTTGTATTCATTTGAAAAAAGGTATTATTTTACTTATAAATCATGAAATACCATTTTTGTTTATCTATAGATTTTGTAGATGAAAACGGCATCTCAAGATCGATCTTAGAATTGAGAGCGATTTATAAATACGACGCCTAAACGCCAATATCAACAAATATCCAACCACCTATTGACAAAGACTGCGTGGCCATTATTTTTTTATACAAAAACTGTGGCGTATGTCAATATTTTTAATTAAAAAAAAAAAGATATAGAATTAGAGCATGCAGACAAATCGAACTATAAACTACTTATCATATTCAAGGTATCCAATTTCTGTGCTGGTACCACCAAGACATAATTAATTAACAAATTGCAGCCATACAAGTTTCCATACGCGCACGATGTAGCATTCCTTTAACCATTCACTCTGACGTTTCTTTAGGTATTTCCTGAAATATTTCAAATCACACTCGACTATTGTCTTGACCAAATGTAACATTTTCAATGAACCATCCGCCATTTCCATAACGATAATATATTTTAATCATTTTAGCATTAAATATGTACCCATTATTTGTAAGAAACAAACGTTTTTTCTAAGGTCACAGTCAATAATCACTGCCTGTATTAAGTAAGCTGTTATCAGTGATAGCGTTTGTAGTAGAGACTGTATACACGAGAAATAGTATGATTTTTACAACAAATTTTTTTCTTGTATTAAAAGCAATAAAAAGCACTAAATTTACATATTGAATTTAGAATTTTTTAATTAAAACTAGTATTTGTACTGTAATTTTTACTTGCATATTGTTTAGGAGAAACACAAAATAAAAACAGATATCAAACATACAGAACGTGTATACAGATTAATGTTTTTAATGTTTAATTTTTTTGTTATAAACGTTCCAACAACGGTGAACAGTTACCATTAGGCTAGGAATGGCGACAAGAGTCGTGTTAAAAATTAAGTGATCACCAAAAAGTTCGTTCTAAGGACTTAGGTTCTAGATATAAATGTCATGCCTTAGATTTGTATAGATCGATGTCAGCATACCTGTATACTATACTTAATCGCGTACATATAATTTCTAGATGTTTCATTAAAAATAAGGTTTTTTAGCTTTCTTACTATCAACAAAACCTAAATATATCTCCAGTGACTTAAATCATATGAAGGGTTAACTTTGTGATATATATATATATATATATATATATATATATATATATATTCTCATTTTTGCACTATTTTTCTATTTTCTCATTTAATATACAAACGAATGAGTTTTATAAAAGTAACAACAAGAATTATTATTATTATTATTTTTTTCAATTTACTTAAATTTACAACTTATAATCATAATTTTTTTTATTAAACACTTTTTCGTAATTTTTCATGGATCTGCTAATGTCATTACAATATAAACTCTAAATTTTACGTCCGTAGTAGCTTTGAAAAAGCTAAGCAAATTGATCTACAAAACAATTTTTACTTACGTTTACACACATATATTTCCGACGTTCTTATCAAAAAATTTTGAAAATAAATGAAAAAAAAAAATCTTAAACATATAAACTTATTCCCAAAAAAAAAAAAGTTAATTAGAAAAATCCTGTTACCTGAACGAGCGACACATGTCCGTCGCTCGTTGCGTTACCATTAGTTAAGTTAGCTAATAATATTTTGTAAATTGTAAATTTATTAGTTCCAAACAACCAGTTACGACACTGCCATCAAATGCCTAAATAGATTCTTAGTAGTTTTCGTGAAATTATTATATATAATTGTGATAAACAGTGATAGATTGGATGCGCAAGAGTTTAAAATCAATACGCGCTAACTAAGTTTTGTTTCGATATTGAAATCCGATTCGAATCGACAATTGATTTTCGGCTTTGAAGCCGCACCCACTGACAATTGGTTTATACTTCGCATATTTATTTATTTGTTAATATCTAATTTAAATTATATTTAGTCGTTACAAAAACGCCATCAGCGCGACGGCGTTAAATCTAAAGTCTGAGGTAAAGATGCCTTTGTAGATTTTTAATTGTATGAAGGAAAAGGTAAATTAAAAATAATCGCGTCGTTCTACTAATATGTTAACGATATTAATAATAATAATAATACATAGTAATATAATAATATTGACATTTATTTTGTTAATAACGTAGCGAAAGAGTAAAAGAATAAGATGTGAAGATTTAGATTTTAAGAATGTTATTGGCATTGTACAAAGGATAGTATTGTTAGTGAATATTGAATTGGCGCATTACTGGCGAGTACCTAATTAGAATAGTACACGAAAAGCCCACGGAGGCTATACATTTGTTTGTTTGTACATACATTTTTATATATATGTAAAAATAGCGATTCGCTTTTCGTTGCTCTCCTAATAAAATATGGTCTGTATGTTTATAAATTGTCTGTTGCCTCTATGTATTTTCATGTATTTTGTAATGCTTATATTGGTAGTGAAATCGAAAATTTAACATTGTAAGTAACAACTTTGGATACGTTTATATAGTAGTTGGTCTCAACGTTCCGGCAGCCGGAACTGACAGTGGACTGGACTTCAGAACAACTCGCTCCCAACATAATTATAAACGATTTAATATTAACAAAGCAAGAACTGATTAAGTAGTTAAATCCATTTAAACTAAACACCCGCGAGTGATTCGGGGGTCGACATTCTACGATGTTTATGCGAAAATATTTTGACTGATATGTTATAATAATAAACATAATGATGTTAATATATTTATAAGAGTGTAACAAGAACTTCATGCATTTCACACTTTCTATAAAGTCCATACGACGTTAAGTACATCTAAGATATTGTGAGGTAATATTTTCACATTCTTAGCTACTAAGATCAATAATATTAATAATTGTTGTATAAAAAAAACACCTTGTGTTTCACGTACTTCGGATAAAAGGAGGGTTGGCTTGAATTGTGTAAATTTGACTTTGTATTTAAAATAGTTATGAAATATCGATCGATCGATTGTAAAATCGTAAGAGAATATATATTTGGAAACGTTGACGAGTGTTTGTTGTATGTAATTACGTCGCAGATGGATATTTGAACTCTAAGTATATAAATATATATATTAGATATCTATTCTACAAGTTATACATCGTATTTTATTCAAGTATCATTAATAGTTTTTGTTACTATTTAACAAACACGTTGCGCTTGTCTTGATGATTTCATATAAAATTTTGGGATTTAACATTGATAATAGTGAAGCCACAATGTACCACGCAGTCTCACAAGTGCCTCAGCATCTAAACATTTAAATAGAATTTGTAGATTTCATAGAATTGGAAGTGGTTGAGTGCTGCATTTCACGTTTCATATCGTTTATAGTTCGCTCAATACCAAGACTTGTCGCTTACGGGACTAGAGTTAAGTATAGGGCTCCACGTTCACTTAGTTATCACTTAGTTATCGGTTGCTTATACAGTTCTCGGCGGATAAAGGCTGTTCTTTTATATTTTCGACCAAGTTAGTGTACGATATCTGTTTAGATAATTCTGATAATGTTTGTAAAGTTTTTAATGTTTCGTTCGAGTGGTGCGCCGGGTTTGTGTTAGTCATGAATGGTTTGCCAAGAGAAGTTACCTACAGTTGTGTTTAGTTAGCGATGCATAACGTGTTTGTACTTTAATTTGTTTTTTAGTTGTACTCTTGGAAATCAATGGTTAAATAACTTAAGAGAATAAAATGTATGTGGAATATTACGTTTGTTTATTTTTCTGTTCCCTATAGTGAATTATCATTAAATAAATATTATTTATATTTTAACGCAGCGTTGAGTTCTGTCACTCAACATTCAATGCGTCGAAAATTTGCCGGAATGTGGGGGACGGAGTTTTTTAACATTAAGGTTTCCTCTGTCTACCCTGCTATATGCGGGATACATCTCGAATCATAATTAACTCATTTTAAAAAAATATAACTTATAATAAAATTAAAATAAAATTTTTTTCAAAGTAATAAATAATAATGAAGTAATTAATAATTAGATATAAATTATTTTTAACGAAAATATTTTATTGGAAAGAGTCATCTTACGGTGATTAGCAAATATGAAATAAGAGATATAAAATAATGTTTAATAATAATTATAGATGGCAGCACAAAAGAAATATGTGTGAACTTTTTTTTTAAACTGATTAATTTAATAAATTCATTTTTGAATTCTAGTATACGACTTACTATTTTCTTTAAACAATATTACAAATTTGTAAAATCTTAATTTTTGTATACACATTTTACAAACAATATATGTTGTTAAAGGTGCTTTATACAGTTTCTAGAAGAAAACGTCACTGTCTATGGCGCTGTCACTAATACAAATTCTTTTGTACATGAAAAAACTGTACCGCCACATGTCACTGTTCAGCATTTTGTGATTAATTCTTAAATTTCCATTTTAAAAAAAGGCAGAATGGTAAGTTAATGATATTTAAACTTCATATAATAAAATTTTAAGCATTTATAACGAATAGATTGTTATAAATTTGCCTTTCCCTAAATAATTACGTGCAAACAAAAATATAAATTTCCACAACCTCGAAAAATATTAATGTTTTATGTATTTTGCAGAAACCTCTTATGTTGCAAGGGCATGAACGTGCCATAACGCAGATTAAATACAACCGCGAAGGAGACCTATTGTTCTCTGCGGCTAAGGATTCCAAGCCTAACGTGTGGTGGTCTTTGAACGGTGAGCGTTTAGGTACCTTCAATGGACACGGTGGTGTTGTTTGGTGTCTTGACGTTGACTGGCAGTCCATCAGTCTTATAACCGGAGGTGGTGACAGTTCATGCAGGTATGATGAGTGTGTTTATCATTTACTTACATATTTATGCCAAAATGGTGTCTTGAAAATTGTATATTTTTAATTCACTTGTTTCATGTGTATTTTATAGACTGTGGGACCTGGAAACGGGTAAAAATATAGCAACAGTAAAGACTAACTCTTCAGTGAGAACATGTAACTTCAGCTACAGTGCAAACCAAGCAGCCTATACTACTGATAAAGCTATGGGCCATCCTTGTGAAGTAAGTTTTTTATTTAAAGAAATATTGATATTAACAACAAAAAATATAGAAAGTAATTTAAAAATTTAAGGTAGCTCAATAATGTAAACCACGTAAAAGGGTAGGCAGAAAGAACTCAGTGCTAAGACATATCATTCTCCCCTTTCCTCAATTTTCAAGACTGATTATTGAGTTAAAAACTCAACACAACACTTTGTTTTGTTACCAAAGTGAAGATATATAAATAACTCTTTCCCCTGAGTAGAAGTTGTATCCGAAAACTATCTTATTTATGAGTCAGATGGCATAATGGCCTCCTCTTATCTTTATTCCTCATAATGTGTTAAAACACAATAAATATGTTAAAATATCTAATCATTCCTAATTCCAGGTGTTCATAATTGATACTAGAACAATTGATGAGTCCTTATCAGGACAAGGACCTATATTGAAATGGGAGATAACAGACTCAAAAGTTACCTCAATGGTCTGGGGTTGCCTTGATGAGACCATCATCACTGGTCATGAGGCTGGAGATCTCATCCAATGGGATCTAAGGGTAGGTCTAAACTTACTATGATTATTATTTTAAAGATGTGTGACATTTGTGATTTCTGAGTATAATAATGTAATAATAAGTTGTGTTAATAATTTAGTAATTATTGTTATTATTTAATATTTATTCATAAAACAATGCACTTTCCTAGTCTCTTTATACTTGTGCATATATTAATGACAATATTTCCTTATGATTTTATTGTACCAACTATATTAATTTCTGTTCTTATATAATAAATACATAGCTAAGTTATTAATAGATCTTAAATTACAATAATCTTACAGACTGGCAAGAAGGTCCACTCGGTCAAAGAACACACTCACCAAGTAAATGATATGCAACTATCAAGAGATGGCACCATGTTCATTACAGCATCTAAAGATCAAACTGCAAAACTTTTCGACACCAGCTCCCTTGAACTCCTTAAGGAGTACAAAACTGAACGTCCAGTAAACTCTGCTGCTTTAAGCCCCATTTTAGATCATGTAGTACTAGGAGGAGGTCAAGATGCTATGGAGGTAACAACTACTTCCACCAGATCTGGAAAATTCGACGCTCGTTTCTTCCATCTTGTTTTTGAAGAAGAATTTGGAAGAGTCAAGGGTCATTTCGGACCTATTAACAGTTTGGCTTTCCACCCAGACGGTAAAAGCTTTGCATCGGGAGGTGAAGACGGTTATGTAAGAGTGCAGAATTTCGATCAATCATACTTTGATTATACTTTCGATTATAACAGAGATTAAGTAAAATAATCTTTAAGTCTTCAGTATTGTAAACACAAATAAATATACAAAATATCTTAACAAAACATATTTTCAAGTGTTTTCTATTGCATAAAATATAACTGATCATCAGATTTGTTAATCTGATTACAATTTTTCACAAAATAAAATTTTATTTCAGAATTTTGGTTTTATTGATAGATTTTATACAAAATTATATATATACTTTTGATGACAATGATTTTGATGTTTTTTTATGCTTTGTTGTAAAATTAATAGTACTACCAACACAAAAATAGAAATTGCTTTTTAAATTATATTGTTTTATGACAGTAGGTTCATACAGAATAGAACAGATAAATCGGCTTTACGTTGCATCCCGCAAATAACAGTATACGCAAAGCTGTTATGACCACTCCGTTTCCGACTTTCCACGGAACTTATTAAAAGTTGCATGCCAAGTGACGGAACTCAACTCCGTGGTGTCAGAGCGAAGAAATGAAAATAAGAATAAATAATAATTCGTTTCCATTAATAAGCCATTTCCTCTCACTTTAATAAATTCTTGTCAGTTCCCATCTCTGGTAAAACGGAAAATGCAAAAACAATTTTAGCTGTCTAGTTAATCAATAAAATAATACAAGCCACATTAATAATTACTTAATATTTTATTCATAAATTTATTTTACAAAAAAATCGGTTATATTTAATATTTATAACATGAGTAAAATTACGCCTATAGAAAATATGGGGTAGTGTGTTGTGGAGGCACCTCCCGCTCACTGTCAGGGACTGCGTGGAAGATTTTGGCATTCCTTTCATATACTGTCTTGAATTCCATAATGGATGCTACATTACCACATCTGTAGCAATAGTTTGGAGCTGACCAAACTGTTACTAATTTTTTGTCAAACATATATTTATAACCTGAAATAAATAATATTTGTTTATATAATTATATAAATTGGATGATATAATAAAAAATATATTAATAGGTGTATTTTTTATTATCATTACCCAAAGTATCAATATGGTTTCTGCACAAATTAAATATCAGTAAGTATATTATTTGAAAATCTAAAATTAAACATGTACAACATCTTTATATGAAAAAGGAACTGAAGCCATAATGGTGCAGTGGGATACCATCTGACAGTAAACTGGTATTTTTAAATTGGATTTGAGCTTGAGATAATGAGTAATTTCCATTTACACCAATCTTGCAAGTCAAGTTGAGCACACCTAATGTCTTGAATACAGACGGTGAGAGGAGAATGAAATATGATACTAGATTCACTGTCTGAAAAGTAGAATTAAAGAAACAGTAACTAATTCATTTAATTCTTTAACAATTACCTTCATTTACAAGCTGATGTGCTCTACATATTAAGGTAAGATTATTTTGACTCATAAAGAGTTCAGTTACATAACTGCCAAATAACCATCCAGCTCCTCTAGGACTAACAGACCTGAAAAACATAAAATAAATATATATATATATATTTTAATTATTCTTGAAGATAGACAAATTGGCTTTTTTTTGCACATATGGACAGTATCATTAAAAGACATCCCTTCCCCACTTCCCATGGAGTTCTTAAGATGTTACATATAGTTTGGCAGAACTCAACACCACAGTATCAGATTGGAAACACAATGGTTGTTAGTTTGAATGAATTCTTTTCATTTCTCTAATAGGCAATGAAAGGGATTGAGTTTCATCACAATATGTGGTATTATTTTTTTTGGGAAATGCAAGGCAAACCAGTGATCACCTAATGGTAATTGACCGTCGCCCACGATGTCTATGGCCTTTGATGTGGATAGACAATTATTAAAGGTGTGTGTGTGTCATATGTCATGTGTCATATGCATCTGGAAACACTAGTATTTCAAATTTAGGTGGAAAACAGAGAACAGCTTGTCTGAAATGTTAGTTTGGTGCAAACCAAACTTAGTGGTAAGACAAGTTTACTATAGTCAGGAAAAGTATAAAAGCTACAAAAAAGTTAAAAGTCTTACCATGTTTTAATATCTGATGGGTCGGACCACAATAAATCACAAAAGGCACCTTTGTGTGGTATTTGTTGATTTCTCTCTATTGATCTTATTTGATCAATTGTAGGTATTTCTGGAGATAGTCCACCATGAACACATAGTACAGTCTCATCTATTAGCTATTATAAAAAAAAATATTATTCAATAATCTTATTAAAATCTATTCTATATATAAAAAAATATTCAATTAGCCTATGTATACAAAATATTATTATGTTATTCTGTTTGTTATCTCTACTGTATAAATTTATAATATTTTTTGTTTATTAAAAAAAGCATTCACTTAATTCCAGCTAACAACAAACATAAAAAGAGATCTGGAAAGCATTGATATTTTTTAAAAAGCTAGTTATTAAAAAAAATTTTACTGTTTTATATGTATAGTTAAATATACTATCTACTAACATCATTTTTTTTAATAAGTTGTTCAGTGTCTCTTTTAAAGTTTATGCAGATGCAAATAAATTATCAATATATAAAAACCATAGTACCATACCGCTGCAACTGTTAGCATGTCAAAGACTCTACAGCAATCCTTCCAAGCATTTGCATTTCCATATTTGTTTAAACATTCATCATAAAATCCATATACTTTAGTTATTTGACAGGTCTCGTGGTTACCTCTTAGTAAAATTATCCTAAAAGTTTATGAATATTAATAATTTATTGTAATAATTACTATAGAACAATTAAGACCTACCTATCTGGGTATCTCGCTTTTAGTGCCATAAGAAGTGTAAGAGTTTCCAGGCTGTAGTATCCACGATCAACATAGTCACCCATAAATATATACTTTGTATCCGGTACTTGGCCCCCTATGTGAAACAGTTCTTCTAAATCATAAAACTGAAAACAATTAAAATGTATAAGACTAAGAAATTAAATATTTCATAATGAGACAATGAAGTAATTAATTAACATAAAAAATAACTTTTCAAATTTAAACTATATTTTACTTAATGGAAATGTTGGTTGTATTTGGTAAAATTAAAACGGATAATGACAATGAGATTTACCTGACCGTGTATATCTCCACACACTGTTACAGGTGTTTCTACCGGTTGAACATTCGGTTCCTCTAAGAGCAAGTCGCAAACAATATTACACAGCTCTCGGAGATCATCTTCGGGAAGATACTTACATCTTTTAGCTATTTCTATCCACTTATCTACGTCTCCCATCATTTTTTTGGTTACAAAATTTAAAATAAATTTAAGATAAGGTCCCCGAACTTCTAAGACCTAACAGTTTTATTTCTTTTCCTGCTGACAGTTGACACTTCACAGTTTTTGAAGCATAACATCACTGTCTATTGTCAATTTTGTCTGTCAAATCGAATTCGTTTTAAAACAATGAGTATATTACAATTTAAATAACCAACTTTGAATTGCCTCTTTTACGTCTTTCTTATAACGTAAAATAAAATATTATTAAATAAAATATATTTAAATTTGAGGCAAGTCGTGGCGCAAGGGAACAAAGTGATAAATACGTTTCAAATATGTTAAGTGACAGCGATAATATTAATTTGACACAAATATTTTTAAGTCAAAATTAATGGAGTCACTAACAATTATTGAAACCAATTTTCGATAAATAGAACAATGTTGTACATTTATAATACCTCTTTTACGTCTTTCTTATATCGTAAAATAAAATATATATAAATTTGAGGCTTGTTGTGGCGCAGGGCCACAAAGTGTGACTGTTAAAATCGACTGGTTGTGGGTTCGATCCCCAATTTGTATAATTTTGTTACGCAAATTTCGTTTATTTTATTCCGCACAAAGCCGGGCAGGCAGAGGGAAACTAGTGCTAAAACACTCCGTTCCCATTAAAACACTTGCGTTCTCCCATTTTCGCCGGATTCTGGAGCATCGCGTTTCAGAAATCAATACCGTGCTTTGCCTAGTTACCAGAGCGAGTGGATGAAAAATTTTAATATTTAATTCTCCGAGCGGGATTCGTACCCAGAATCTATTACGATAACTGCGCCATGACTGGAGTCAAGAAATGTATTTTCAAGATTAAAACAAAATTTAAGTTTTATATTGCGTTATCATTTTTAATCTCCTTACCAGATATTTCAAAGATTTACGAAGTGCTACAATCTAAATTTTATAAGTAAACATTATGTGAAGGTCTATTATTAAATATAAAATAATCTTATCTTACGTTAACAATAACAACTGAAAATGAAATAAAGTTTAGAACAAAATAAAATTCCCACAATTTAGTTCAGAAATTTATTTAACGTGAAAACAAACATGAAAGTACATTTAAAAATGTTGTTACATTTTTGTTATATTTATTTTAGGGTGCTGTTGATATGCCGCAGTGAATGGTTAAACAAATCGTATTACGCATTAAACTAATGTAGGTTTTATAAAAACTAAAATGAAATAAATTTACCAAATGGGACGGATTGGTTTATAACATTTTCAGAATAGTTTAGTGGTTTGTTTTCATAAAAACGTAATCCCTTTACGGAAAAATTATAATTTGTAATTTTTTTCCAATGTTTGGGCGGGCAGTTATACTTTTTTTTTAATTTCCTGATAATTTTAAGCTAGTAGCGCTTTTATGAAAACAGCCTTACCATACCTTCCAATAGCAACAAAAAACATAACTACAAACAAAAGCATTACAAAAAGAAAAAAAAATGTGATCTACAGCAACGTAACCATTTAAGTGGTCGAAAATGTATTATAAAAGTCTCTAATTATTGCTGTTTACTGAATTTTCGTTATCACATTTTAAGCAATAATTATTTTGGAACGTTAAAACTATTACCTAAATTGGCCGTTGTCTTTTCGTTTCAATTTAGATTGACAAAGAAAAACCAGCCTCTTGCTAAAAATATCACTAAGGTCTGGAGTTGCCAAGGCATCATTAATCACAGAATGCTATTTTTGAAGAACAAAGCTTAAAAATAAATATGTTTCAAAAACATTAAGTGACAGCGATAATATTAATTTGACACAAAAAAAATTTAAGACAAAATTAATGGAGTCACTAAAAATTATTGAAACCCATTTTTGATAAATAAATAAATGTTGGTCATTTATAATACTAAGGAGTTGGTTGTTTAAAAACATTTCACAACAAAGCTAACGTACGTAATAGAAAAAAACCGTATACCTAACAATTTCGAGTTTTAGGTTTCGATTTTCAACATTCAGATATAAAAAATTACTTAAACCCGAGAGAGTACCAAGTGATCACAGATTCTGAAAATTCCGCTCATATCAGTACAAAAGTAACTAACATTTTGAAACGGATTCACTTATTACTACGAACAGTGAGAAACTTGATACATGCTCATTTTACAGGTTAAATTATTGAAACACAAAAATAAACTAATATATTTTTTCAAAGAAAATTATTTTCGTTTGAACATTATAAAGAAGGCACTCGTAAATTCTTTTTGCTTAATTTTTAGTAATTTAAATAATTGTTATTTTAAAACATCAATTTATGTTTGGATATGTTTTGAACAAAT
Organism: Heliconius eleuchia; assembly: GCA_018230625.1. NCBI lineage: Eukaryota > Metazoa > Arthropoda > Insecta > Lepidoptera > Nymphalidae > Heliconius > Heliconius eleuchia. The sequence goes on along the minus strand of DWAP01000080.1, from coordinate 2,016 downwards.
AAAATTTTAATTTGACTTTCTCAAAAATAATAATGAGCATGTATCAATCTTCATATTTTTATACGTAAGATATGCTATTATTAATAATATTGCTAATTAAATGTCTGCCAGCCAGTACTTTAACGATAAAATTACAAATGCATGTTTTACTTTGGCAAATAGGATAGTTTAACGCACAACCACACTAACCAGTTTAAATACATTTAAAAAAAAAAAGCAATAAATAAAATTTTCAAACACAATAACTATAAAAAGTACTGGCGTTCAAACATTGTCGGAATTGGCGGTTCTTTTTTTGAAATTTTCTTTTATAGATAAAAAATAAAAGTGATTTCTTTTTTTTTTTAACACCACAATCTCACATTATTATATGAATGAACACTTTATATGTGAGTACAGTGAGCATCAGGTGCTAAATTTTTTTGAATGACCAAAAAGACCCTGTTTTATAAACCACAAGCTGTATAAAGTAAGGCTACGATAAAAATACATAACCACAGTTTTGTTAACATCAAAAACGTTTATAGAACAAAACCATACCTTAGGCGCTAGGGTTAAACAACTACAAATACACATTGATTCTTATGGTATAAGAATATTATGCATGAAGCCTTATATTAAGCCTAGGAGCTACAATAATAAAGAAATATTTAAAAAAAAAGAAAAAAAAGTCATTCGATGTAACTATCTGAAATTCTTACACCGACTTATGAACTGAAGCAAATAAATTCATATAATACCTAAGCAAAACGCTAACTAAACATAACAGACTTGCCCTTATAAGGCTCAGACAGAGATCCAAGTTTTATATTAGAAGTGATACAAAAAATATCATTTCCAGATAAAAAAATAACAAGTAAGTCGTCAATGGTTTCAATTTGATAAACATTACAGGCTTTAGGACCGCATATATCTAAATCTAACAAATTAAACAATACATTAGTGTGTAGAAAAGTAAATAACGACTAAACATAATTAGGAAAAAAAAAGAACAGTAATATATTGTGATAATACCTACATAATTATTAATATCCCTTTCCCCTACAATCAAGCACAAAGCTAATATAGTAAGGCAAAAAAAGAAACAAAAAAACTCTTGAAGAGTTTTTGTTAACTTAGTATATATATATATATATAAAAAAAACATAAAAACACTCAATTTAAAAGTGACCGAACCACTTCAAAATAACTTTAAGTATTTAGTACAAAAAGCTAACCTAAAAAAACGATTAAACAAATAGAAACTGGTCTACATAGCAATGCATTTAAATTTTTTGGCAGTACATTATAAAAAAAACATATTTTTCACATTTTTATTGTGTTATTCCACACTTATTATTAATTTTGTTGTGATAACTATGGATGGTGATTTACGTATGTATTTACCTGGCAGTACAGACACAATGATTTATGGTAAGTAAAAAAGAAAATATCATTGTTAACATAATTATTGTTTCACAAAATATTTTTTAAGGTTAATTTATTAAAAATTATACAAATGAGCACGAAACTTTACTATAAGAGTTAATGAGGAAATGGAAAAAATGAATTGCTATGTATAATTTTTTTTCAATATTTCAGGGTCCGGAACACATTGTGGTGAATGAAATTAACATTTGGAAGGGTGTATGATACCATAGTTGCTTTAAATTGACATCATCGAGACATATTCATATTCATAAACATTCTCTATTCAATTTGTTTTTTTTGTTTTAGTAATGAAAGTTTTTTTTAATTTTTCTACTAACACTACTAGCCCTAACTGTTTTTTTAAGCTTATAAGAGATAGAGAGAGCAAAACGTCACTACATATAAATTTTGTCAACTTCGCTGATACTTTATTGTCTTACCAAATTTAGATAATATATTAGAAAGATTTTCTACTTTGCTTCAAACATTTGTTCAGAATCTAGAATCAATAAGAATAAGAATGTATAATTCCAGTTTTTACTATAAAAGAAAATTAATATATGTATATATATATATATATATATATATATATATATATATATATGT
>DWAP01000079.1:0-32022 GCA_018230625.1 Heliconius eleuchia | reverse complement strand
ACACTAGGTTCCCTCTGCCTTCCCTACTGTGTGCGGGATACAGCGTGAAGCTGATGATGATGATGATGATGATGTTTAATTTTAAAGTAATCGTGGTTCAGTAAAGAGAATAATGCCAATATTGAATTTAAATTTTATTCATAGTATTTAAATGTGGGTTGTAATAAAGCCTTTTCCAAATGTAAAACTATTCGATAAAAGGTTCGATTTCCACTCGAGGAAATGAAATATCTAACATTTTCATTTAATCGCTCTATTAAATTGGCGCGGTCAACGTTTAAGTTCTGCCATCATCACACGGTATCTCACGCGTTAACATTAGGTTCCCAGATTCCCCTTACCTACTTTTCCATGTGCGGGATACAGTGTTAAGCCCAAAAAAAAATAATTTACTTATATTTGATTTACTATATTGCGACGCAATTTTAAGTATTTAATCATATCACGTACTTGGGCTGTTAACCCTGACCTATGTAGACACACCCTTAAAAAAATCGTAACTGTTCATATCATAAATAACAATATCAACCTCACGTTATGTCATGTATACAACATTCGCGTGTACAAATGCAAAATAGAATTGAAAAATAATAATATAACAAAATAGAATTATACCTTCTAATTCCTTCGACAGACGATGGTTCTTTTCGACGCACACCTTTTATAATTTTCTCAGGGCGATCAACTTTGTATTGATCATTAATATTATAATTTATAATATTATATTAATATCCTATTAAATGTATCTAAACATATTCGTTAGAAATATTTTCTAGGGAGCTCTTGATTTTAGTTTTGAAATGATTGCTTTTATTAAAGCAATTAAAAATTAAAACTATTGTTTTTAATTAAATTAAAAATTAAAACTATTGTTTTAATTTTTAAATTAGTAAATATTCTACTCCCGCATAATTTGTAGGATTCCTAGTAGGTTTTATTCAAAATAAAACCTACAATATTGTAATCAATAGTAGAACGTATATTGACTTTTTGATATATTAAATAGTCATTTTTAGTTGTTGTCGGTTAACAACGTCGTTCACGTTCACGTTAAAAGCTGTTGACAAACACGGCCGTATTTATATGTTCAAAGTTTATGTATTCGTTTATATAATACATATATTTATTTACATAGTTTGTGATTTTTTAATATGCTTTTTTTAAATTTTGGCTGATTATATTATATTTTTTTGGAATAATCCAAAGTTGGGATTATTCCAAAAAAAATTAAGATAAAAAAATTATAAAATTTGTTGAGAATTTTAAAAATATTAAATGTATTGATTTGTACTAAAATTTAAGAAGAAACAACTTGATCAAAGAAGTAACAGAATTGTAAACACAACAAAATTGAAATACCAGAATAAACAGATGCGAGGAACCTTGCATCGTATTTGTTTAAAATAAACACTTAGCATTTTACGAACTTGAAAATAGTTACCAAAAGATATTTTGTACATATTATAAAAACGTTATGTATGTTGTTTTATTTTTTTTAATAATCCACCATATATGTTCATATATATTTTTTGTCTTTCATTTCTCTTGTTTTTTCTCTCTTTCATAGCATTGTAGTTATAATTTTTTAAGGAAAACGATTAACTAATATTATTGACCTATAACATTTTTGACCTATGATGTTTTAGTTTGACCGTAAAAAATAACAAACAAATGAACTAAACAATAATAATATTTGAAATTAGACGTAATTCACAGAATTCATAACAAAATGCACAATTGTGCATTGATTAAGGCCAGTCGTGGCGCAGGGGCACGAGTGTGTGATTACTGTGGAGATTCGATTTCCACTTGAGGAAATTAAATATTTAATATTTTTATTTCTTCGCTCTGGTGTCGAGGTATAGCGCATCGTTGAATTTCGGCACTCAACGCCACCTCAATACCATCAGAATTTGGTGGAAAATGGGGAACAATGTGTCTTCACACTAGGTTCTCTCTACCTACCCTGCTGTGTATGGGATACAGCATAAAACTAATTTTGATATACAAATATATGAGCTCATCTGATCGACACCATTACTAGAAGGAGATCTCAATAAATTGGTTCAACGACTTGCAGAGCTCCTACGCATCAGCGAGTATCGCGTATTACGATGATTTGTTAATGTAACATGATGGCTAACAACGGACATCCGCGGACTGAGGCTATGACTCAAGACTGGACTCGTAGGGCACCTGGATTTTTTTATTTTTCCTCCTTTTCTCCTTATAGCAAAAGTAGAGAAGGAGGATGAGAAAAGAGGTATTCTGTATAACCTGTATAGTATACTTACTTCATTTTTTAAAATTATATAAATTTTACTGGTCAACACTTAATGTATAATTTTTTCATTATTTTTTTAAAAGCAAGATAGGCAGAGGGATCCTGAGAGTCTAGTGTTAAGACACTTCGTTTCCATAAGGACACTTGCGTCACCCACTTTCCTGCAATTTCTGTAGCAGTTGCGTGTTTAGAAAATGGAAATATTAAATATACCATTTCCTCGAGTGGGAGTCGAACCCACAACCTTTCACGTTTACAGTCGCATGTTTGTGTCATTATCACATCTTAAAATAAATTTACTTTTAATATTTTAAACTACAAGAAAGGCGTAGATTATTCTAGCCCATTTGTATAACTTTATAGTTGATAGTAATTATTTAGATAATTTGTGTCTGTTCAAATTATTCTTACACGCAATATTTTTTTTAATTGCTTTATTGTATACGAAGGACTATAATCATAGCAAAAGATACTCTATCGCTTTTTAAAAATGCAAATTGTTGTCCATAAAACGTACGTTTACTGTTTGACGCAAATATCTTAAATCTTAGATTATATTATATTAAAAAATCGAAATCGAAATTATCCATTGTGTCTCTAATGTTAAATTTACTTTTAAAAGTTTCTCCTATAATTTTCTTGTAAGTTATAAATTTTTGTAATACCAGTGAAAAATATTAAGTTAATGCATTTGTACATACTATCGTGGTGCAGAGCGACTGTTTCTAAGTTTCAGTAGTCAAAGTGGCTTCCCCCAATCAACTTGGACTCGGTCACTGCGGCGAGAGCAAGTGTCTTGACACTATGTTCTCTTTGTCTTGTCTGCTGTATGCCGGATAAATCGTGTTTACATATATAAAACGGAATATTAACATCGCAGGATATGAATATGTGTCCTGTTAAATTACAATCCTAACACTTTATACATTCATAATGACGTCAGCACATATCTTAAATAAGGTTTATTAAACTTTATAAATACTCTTATAGAATATGATTAATATACGAGTATGTAGTATCGCGTATCAAATCGCTGTGGCACAGGTGCAAAAATGTGTAGTTGTAATACCGATAGGTTGTGGGTTCGATTCTTGCTCGAGGAAATGAAATATTTAATATTTTTTCAGCTCCTCGCCTCGAATGAACTTTCAGAATTTAGCGGAAAATGGGGAACAGAGTGTCTTAACACTAGGTGTCCTGCCTACCTTAGTAAACATGCGTGAAGCTAAAAAATATATAAAGTATCGTTTGCATTATTAAAAACAGAATGTACCGGTAGTTAAAACAATATAAGAATAAAAATGCAAATCTAGATAAATCTACATCAAGATTGTACACCAGATTGTGGTCTGGCTACACACAAATCTGTCTCACGGTACTCCTCAACATATCCTGTGTTACATATTTGTTATTGTTACTCACGCGGAAGAACGTAGTAAAAATGTACTTAAGGACTTCGTCTATTACTGTTTACTATAGAGGTGAGCCGTTGAGCTGTGATTTCGTTCTTTTAGGGTTCCGTACCTCAAAAGGTAAAAACAGAATCGCTTTATTCACTTTTTTGTCCGTTTGTCCGTCTGTCAAGAGCATTTTTCTTGACATCAATTCGTGGATGTATCAATCTGAAATTAATATCAAATATTCAAGTCTAAGGACCCTTGGAGCACAGAAAAAATCAAGCTTTTAAGTGAACGTAATCAAAGGATACGAGCGCTTATGCGTCGTTTTTGCTGTATTTTGTATAAAATTTAACGCGTCATTACAGAGAGATCACTAAATCATCAAAACCTATAGAGTAGGTACTTGTAGTACAAATAAATATAAAAAAAATTAAAATTTATAGATATTTCATAGAAAAAATAATTATAATCTTATAACTATAGTTCGTTTCATACAAAATGCATGCATAATTCTGCAAACTTAACTTTGTCAATCGTCCCCGCAAAGTGCCGGGTCAGAATAGCACTACCTCATTTCTTCCCGTGCGGCGACTAAGGGACAAACTCAGAAGGATGGGCAGCACCATCCCCTTTTTCTCATATAACAACAAAAAAAAACAACTGCGCTCGCCAACACTTGCCCAGCGCGGCGAGTATGTGGATTTTCATCCCATGAGTGTGCCAAGCAAATATAGCCCCCCAGTTCTTGGCAGACCCGCTAGGTGCAACCACGGTAGCGGTTGCGGTGTCGAAGGGTCAGGGGGTTCTGAGAATCGCCGGGTTACGGCTACCAAAAACGACGAATTAGCACGTTTTAATGGCAATGGGCTGGACACATCTGTCGAAGGACCGATGGCCGTTGGAGCAGACGAGCCCTTGAGTGGAGACCGCGGATCGGAAAGCGTAGCGTAAGGCGCCCTCCAGCTCGATGGACGAGGACGACGGAGAAAGTGGATGTAGAAGGCGGAGGATCGGGAGCTCTGGCGAACCCTGGGGGCCGAAATAGGCTGATTTAATTTGTACAATGTACGAAACTCTCGGTATGCGAGTCCGACTCGCATTTGACGAGATTTTTGTGTGAAATGTAAAAGCTAGATTCTAAACAGATTAATATTAATATATTTATCTGAAGCTATAATTAGCTATTTTCACTTGGCCTCTATAAAGAAATTTTATTACATATTTATTATAATAAATACCACAAATTACTTTTACAAGGGCCTTTATTTAAATAAATTTAGCATTTTTAAATCAGCAAATGGACGGTTTTGTTTTAATTATCACAAAAGATATGCAGAGTTTACAAATAGTATTCGGTTTACAATGAAAATCGCAACACAATTTAATAGAAAAAGAGTTTCAATTACACGATAATAACTTTCATTAAAATATATAAATCATAATTTGAATATCTATCTAGATCCATAGAAAAGATTGAATATAATAACACGAAACAACCATTATAGTCGTCTCTTTGTTGGCATTTACTTCATTCATAAAATTTTATATAAATCAGTAAGAGAAACGAAAGCGAATAGTATTAAAATAACAAATACATAATTTAATTATTTTGTTATATCGAGTGAGTTATACGATTAAAATATGTATTGCCACTATTGATTACGAATTTTAAAAAACTTTGAAATATTTTTATTGACCGTCACGCTGTATTTATTCTGCACATAGCAGGGTAGGCAGAGGGAACCTGTGAACCTAGTTCGCGACTTCCTTCCTCCACTTTCCGACGCATTATGAAGATATTGCACGATGATGTTCTTAACGACACGCTTTGCCTCGTTAACAGACCGAGCAAATGAAAGTACCTATTCAATAGCTCATTTCCTCGAATGGGAATCGAACCCACAACCTATATATAGCCTTTACAATCTGACGCTTATGCCCCTGCGCCACGACTAAAAATATTTATAAACATTCATTTTGTTTTAATTAATCAATTGACAAAATCTATTCTACACATTCTGATTCGCAACAAACTAGAGTGACCCAGTGCGTACTGCCAACTCGTACTACGCTTGATGATTGTTTCCCGCCCATTATTTTGCGGTAATTATTATAAAGCTGTGGGCTGTGGCCTGCGTGCATTCAGCCTAGTTTTTTTAATTAATTTTTTATAAGATATTTAGTGAAATTTGATAATGGAAAATATGATGATATATATATGTACTTGCTTGATGTAATTTTCAATTTTCTTTCTTATTATTCGGTTCTCTTCTCTATTTGCAACTCAATAAGAGACGTCACGTGTATTTGTGTAATCAGATAAGTACATACATGAATATATTTTTAATATCATTTTCGGTAGGTATATCATTTTAAACAAGGAGATTTTCTATACGGGCCTAGTAAAATTTTCTATTAAGAGGGTACCAATATTTGGTATTCAAAATATTGTTCTTGGTTTTTTCATCAAAAATTCAAAAAAAATAAATTACGTACAACATATGTCAATACATATATAATGTTATAGATTTGCTAACGGTACGTTAGTGCATTTGCTTCGCGCTTGCAATATTAGATTTTTTTATAATTAGCTTTAATTATAAAGAGAAAGTTTTGATAAATACCGTTATACAATTTAAATCCTAAAGAAATTGAGAAGATAACACGAATTATATTTTGTATCCTATAATAAGATTTTGTTTTACACCTATACCTAGACATTTTATTAAATATTCAATTTTACGCTTTTTGCCGTATGTAGCTGGATAGGCAGAAAGATTCTAGTGTTAAGACAGTCCGGACCCCAATTTTCACCATATTTTTCATATATATTCTATAATGTAATAAATTCTATAATGTAACGCAATGTGTTGTGCACCAGAGCGACGGTAAAACCAAAATTATAAACTCCCCTGAATAGGAATCGAACTCACAACCGTCACGTTTGCAATTGCTGGCAATATTTTTATGATATGAAATTTAATTTATTTTATTTAGTAGAATATTGATTCACTACATTATTGCAAGTATTTCTTTTAGTTTCAATTTAGATAAAATATCACGAACACCTATTCGTATCCAGGATGGATTGTTAAATTGCCAGGATTATAAGTGGCAATAACATTTTTACGACCGACGATCTTTATATTTTTCAATGTTAGAGATATAAAATGCGATTGATGTCTTAAAATAGGGTTTACTCAGCCATCTTTGCTAGATCTGCAAAGACGAATGCATTTCTGGAATCAAGCCATTATATACTTACGGTTTTTAGTTTTTATCGACTGACTACCTTGTGCCTAATATGTGCAAGAAAATTCAAAACTATCTATATACTTACAAGTCCTTTAATTAGTTGACAAAATCATAAAAAAAATTGCTAAGTGAAAAAAGTGAACTCCGTTTTAACACAAGTTTTACTTTTTTTTGTAACAGACGAGCTTTGTGCCGTTGGAAACGAACTCGTAGCCAGTGAAGTAGTATCAGTCCGCGTGACCGCCGGCATACACCGCTACCCGCCCGCATAGGATGATAGAAACTGACCCTGGGCCTAAGAAACCTCACAGTAAGTAATAGTGAAGAGAAGCAATCTCTCTGTATCTCGCACATAATCTAGGAACCTAGTGTTAAGACACTCAGTTCCCATTAAGGCACTTCTGTTCTCGCTTTCCGTCGAATTCTGGATGCATTGTGTGTTGAATGGCGGAACGCAACGACGCACTTTGCCTCTACCAGAATGAGAAAAATATTAAAGATTTCATTTCCTCAAGTGGGAATCGAACCCTTAACTTACGCGTTTACAGTCGCACGTCGGTGCCCCTGCGCAACGACTGGCCTCACTTATGTTAAATTAACACATAATTATATTTTAATGATATTATGCATAAGAATTAAGAAAAATCGTGAACAGTATATGTATATGATTTGGCTTATTTTCATCTGTTGTGTTTCTTGGTTGAGATATTTCTTATATTCCATTATTTATTTTCAGATTGTGATGTAAAAAGTGACCACCAACTAAACGGACCAGGTTCCAAAAATATTGATCTTGGTAAGTGTTGCATTTTTTTTTATTTTTATTTATTTTTGTACTATAAAATTACATATAAAAAAAATGTTGCAGGCGTCGTGCCGTCGCTGAAGACACCAGCAAAGCTCGACCCAGAGAAAGGATCGTCGGAAAAGGCTGACTTCGAGCGGGCTATCGAACAAGCTGGTTAGAAGCTTAAAATACTCTAAAATCAACTTATAGCATAAATAAAACTTAATTTTTTATAACAGGATAGGCAAATGTGGAGGGAATCTAGTGTTAAGACACTCCGTTAAATAAAAGCTATAAAAGCTCAAAGTATATTATAAGCGGCCCCTTGTAATTATATCACTGTAGTTTGTAAACATAGTAGTAATCCGAACAGGGACAGTATAGGGTCAGTAACGACCCGATTTATGAATGAAGATAGCCTGCGTTGCATTTTTTCGTGTGGTACCACGGAGTAAACACGCCAGTACTGGGAAGTTGGTCGTATGACACCAATATATTTGTTTACGCTCGTACAGGATATGAGGCTGCCATGGTGCTAGAATGTGATATGGGGAAATATCCATATGGCTTTTCGGCATTTCAGAAATTAAGCCTTTGCCGTTTGGAATTTATGCCGTTTTGCCGTTTGAAATTTTGTCGTTTAATATCTAAGAATTTTTCAAATGCAAGTAGTACACAAGCTTCTGCCTAGACAGATACTATTAAATCCTTGTTTTTCTTTTACTCAATAACATAAACTTAAATGTTGTCTATTTGTGATAAAAAGCATGCCCAGATAAAAAAATATGGTGTTTTCGTAGTTTTTGTTACTCTGTTTTATCCTTTGTTGAGGTCAACATCTTCTCTTTTTACTTTGTGTGGATCAAGAATTTTGAGATTTAAAAATCTCTAACTATCTGTTCTTATTTTCTTGGCGCAGTTAGGTATGATGCTGGAGTAGTAGTAAGTAAAGTCGTAATGCCACTTAATATTTTAATCTTACACATGAAATCAAGCTCGTCAGTTGTTTTACATATTTAACAATGTGAATTTTATGAAATTGAATTTTAACATATAAACAATAATTGTAATATCGCAGGCTATGGACGCTTTCACTACCTCCTGCTGGCCGTGTGCGGTCTCGTCAGCACCTCAGAGGAGATGGATGTCATATCCATGTCCTTCATCTTGCCGTCAGCGCAGTGCGACCTAAACCTCACCACACAAACCAAAGTAAGAATTGTTTGTAGGATTTATTATACGTATTTTTAGGATTCCATTCATCATTTTAATGTCAGTCTGTCCGTCTGGCCGTCTGTTAAGATCATTTTTATCATGATAACTTGGAGGTATCAAGCTGAAGTTAATATCAAATATCCAGGTCTAGAGTCACTTAAGATACAGAAAACTCACACGGGACTTGTTTTTTATTGTAACTATAACTGCAGAAATTTTTAAGTAAGTTCCACCATCCAATATTTTGAATATCGAATTTTTTATTTGTCAAAAATTATCAATTATAAATGGCTATGTACAGGAAAATTGTAGAAATCAATACTGTGAATCCAAAGATTGTTTAAACAAAATGTATACAACGATGAGCAATATTTGAAATATTCTAATGTTTTGGGCAAACATTTTTTATCACCGGTACTCCCCCTCTTTAACTTGGACAATAATGATATTTGCAAATAAATATCTACAGTATACACATATTCTATACATGTGCATTCTTAGTAATATTGACATAAATTTTAATAACAAGAATATCAACTGATTTTTTTTATATCAAGTGAAAAAAAAAATTAATATTCTAGCCCATCTAACCTACCTCAGTAACTACTACTCAAAAGTATATTTAAAATAATAAAAATATCATATATATGGCATTTCTAGTTCCTATGTTCCAACATAATAACGAGGTAACGGGCGATAGAGTGGGCAGTTCCAGTTCCAACTGGAACTGCCCACTCTATCGCCTCGTTACCTCGTTATTATACTACCGATAACTTATCCTTGATAATTTTTTTCATATGATGTTTCCAGGGATGGCTAAACAGCATAATCTTCATAGGAATGATGGTGGGCGCGTACGCGTGGGGCTCCGTAGCGGACTCTCTGGGCCGCAAGCGGGTGTTGATCGCGATCTCCATCATCAACGCGCTCGCCATCGTCGCGTCGTCGTTCAGCCAAAATTATGAACTTTTTATGCTCTTCCGCTTCATAAACGGTGCTGCGTAAGTACAGTTCATATTAAATTCTATTTGTGAACTTTCTTCACAACACAACTTTTTAAATTTATTATTTTTTTTTAATTATATAGGTAACTAGAGGCCAGTCGTGGCGCAGGGGCAAAGTGTAACTGTAAAACCGACCGGTTGTGGGTTCGATCTCCATTCGAGGAGATGTAATATTTATTTAAATTTATATTTCCATTTCTGCGCTTTGGTATCGAGGCAAAGCGCGGCGTTGGGTTCTGCCACTCAACACAAAATGCCTCCGTTAATTCGGCAAAAAGTGGGGAACGGAATGTCTTAACATTAGGTTCCCTCTGCCTACCCTGCTGTGTGCGGGATACAGCGTGAAGCTGATTTGATTTGATATAGGTTAATTATTGAGCATAAAATATTGCATTTTGACAATAATGGAATTTTCCTATCTACATTCTTATTATTTATTAACTCTTATTTTTTACAAACCTTCATTTTCGATGTGTTTTATACGACTACCATACAAAGTGAGGTAATATTAAGGAGGATATATATTTTTTATGATTTTTTTTTGTTTAGTTTGGGAGGATCAGGTCCGGTGATCTGGTCATATTTCGCCGAATTTCAACCTAAAAAGAAACGAGGTGCTATGTTAAGTTTCATGGCTGCCTTCTGGACTCTTGGTAATCTTTTCGTCGCCGGTCTCGCTTGGGTCATCATTCCAAGTGGTACGGAAACTTAACTCGTTTTTTTTAAATATTTGATTTTATAATATTTAATGTACTTTATTTTATTTATAATAAACATCAAAAATATTATCCCACAGAAATTGGAGGAGTAACTGGTGGATTCGTTTACAACTCATGGCGTATTTTCTTACTAGTGATGTCACTGCCTTCATTCATAGTGGCCGCACTATTATTCTTACTGCCGGAATCTCCCAAGTTTTTAATATCAACGGGCCGTCAAGAAGAAGCCTTAGAAGTATTCCGTGGTATTTACATGATGAATACCGGGAAAAGTAAAGATCTATATCCGGTTAAACAGATTTTGGTGGATGAGCCAATGCATGTGAAGCCGGAGAAACAAGTTGAGGCGAAAGAGCCCAAGTCCAAACTGAGAAGAATGATGAGTGATATTGTGGAACACAGTAAACAACTTTTCGTCCCACCAATTCTGAAGTTCACTACGATCTCTATTACTATCAACTTTACATTCCATATCGGGTAAGCTATTATTTATTAACTTAAACAAGTATACGTTAAAAGGATACATATTTTTTCGTAAGTCTACGTACTTCTGTGCGTACTTACTAAAAGAATAGTACTTTGCTAATAGCAGTATGAGTGGCGCAATGTTACAAGAGTGTGACTGTAACCCGACGGTTGTGGGTTCCATCCCCACTCAGAGGTACCAAGACAAAAAGCGCGGTTGAGCGCGCCTTTCAATACGCAATGCATTGAAAATCCGGCGAAAAATGGGCAACGGAGTGGCTTAACATTAGGTCCCGTCTTTCTTATCCTGGTGTGAGATGAGAAAACTATAATAGGAACATATCACAATACATAAAAATATATTACTTCACAAAGAATAACAATCATTAAAAATTAATAACATTACAGGTACTATGGTTTGATGATGTGGTTCCCAGAAATGTTCAACCGTTTCGATGAATGGTCTCGAACCCACGACAACGCCGAAGCCGACATTTGTCAAGTGACGGCGTACGTGACGCAGTTCGGTACACATTCTGCGGAAGCCAAATGCGACTCTCATATAAACTCTGATGTGTTCATGGAGTCCCTTATAACGGTGGCCGCAGCTATACCGTCCAATATATTTGCAGTCCTCGGAATGGATAGATTGGGAAGAAAATTCTTCTTAGGTAACTTTTTCTTATTAACGAAACGATAAAATCTTCTACTATAGACATTATATGCAGCGCAAATTTAAATGTATCGTAATGTAAAATTAAAAAAATCTATTGATTCAAAGACCGAATGGTTTTCTTGTACAAGCTATCAAGGCACAATCATGTAAAAGCTTTTTTAATTATCATTTTAAATTTTTTTAAGAAATCGCAATAGATATAGGGACATAAAATTCACTAAATATTCTCCATTCCAGTATTCGCAACATTCTCGGCGGGTATGTGCTCAGCGGCGATGTATTTCGTTTACAACAAGACCAACAATCTTATTGTGAGCGCCATCTTCAGTTCGGTCATATCTTGCGGGAACGCGTCCCTCGACTGCCTCATCACCGAAGTGTTCCCCACCAATTTACGGTAATTATTATAATTTTTCTTATGATAAATTAATTTTACAACTAAATTACGCATTTTATTAGAAAAATACCGAACCAATTTTTATAATAGGCTCGAAAGTTTTACACACCTTTATATGTATAGTACGGTCGATGATGATGATCGTGACCGCCCTGAATTCCATTTTTCTTTCTTTGAGGGCAGCGTCGCGCAGCGGCACATCGTTTGACTATAAACGCGATAGTTGTGGGTTCGATTCTCACTTTTTAGTGACAAGAAATAGCGCGTATTGAATTCTGACATCCAATACGCAACCTGGAAAATTGACCAGAGTGTCTTGGCACTAGTTTCCCACAGCCTATCCTGACATTAACGAGATGAAGGATAAAGCTAAAAAAATTACCTCCTGATACAAACATATTCTTCAATTACAGTGCAACCGGTGTAGCGGTATCAATGGTAGCCGCTCGCCTCGGCGGTATCATCGGCAACGTGGTCATAGCCGCCTTACTGGATACGTACTGCCCAGCACCTACCTTCATAGTGGCGGTCCTGCTCGCCAGCGGCGGCCTGATGTGTCTCTTCCTACCCAACACAACGCGACAAGCTTTACAATAACGAATGTTTAATAATAAAAAAACAGTAGATTTCATTGTATCATAAACTCGCTTAGAAACATTTGTCTTTTATGACTTTTTTTATATATATATATTTAAATATTGATCGCAACAGTATTATTACTTGTTTACACGATTTGAAGTTCTTGAACATTTTAAGCGTATTGAAATTGAAATAGAAAAATAAATATCAAATTTCCCGCCAAAAATATTTGACGTAAAAACGTTTTGATTCTGGTCTTAAGCTAAACCTAAATAATTTAGTATTAAATATATGTTTAAATTACGTTTTATAATTTCACTGTACAATTGTCTACTTATCATAAAATTATATTTTAATATTAAACATAAAATAAAATCTGTAAAGAACTTTAGATCTTTATAATAAATAAACTACGTATTTAAATGATGTAGTTTTTATAAACGAATTTTGTTCTTAAAAACTGTATTAATAAAATGTTACGAATTTATATGTAAAAATTGTTACCTTAAATTAGTAGAATAAAGAGAATTAAGTAGTAAGATTTGATATTTTTACTAAAGCACCTGTTACAACAAAGAATTTGATTTATTCTGTAGTTTTTATAATTAATTGTAAGTCCACCATAAATATATTTATGTAAAACAATATTAAAGTATATTTATTTCAAGCATTCACTATAGGGTAGTTATTAAAAATAAAGAAAATCTTGAATAAAGTTTATTTATTACCTTAAAATACACAGAAGTATATTACTAACTTCATTTTTATAGTTCGATCTAGATTCTGACATAGATCACTCAAACAAACCAATATATGTGCCTTTGACATAATATTAAAAGTTAATTCAACAAATATTGTACTTAGCATTAACATAAATAATATTTAAATCAGTTAACTTTTAACTGAAATCACACCAAAAGGTGTAGAACTAAAGTTTATGTCCGACAATAGTACATAAACCGAAAAATATATATATATATATAATGTTTAACGTAAATAGCACAAATAATTATGTACAAATGTGTGTCCACTGTACCTAATTATATCATTCAAAAGATCGCTAAACGTTATAAAAATATTATAATATATGCCTAACTTTTATATATTACACGGGATTCAACAATACATAACTCAATTTAAACTTACAATTATATACTCGTATCTTACTCTAGGTCGCTGTGCTGTTTGCGTCTGGTTTTTATTTGAATGAAAATCCAGAGCCTTAGACACCATCATAAAACTTCAGTCACTTTTTTATTTACAGTTTTCTACATGCGTGCGTTTAAAACATACGCTTCTCTTATTTCTTTGTATTACTTACCTTCCATTGTTGGAAAAAAATAAATTTTTCTTCCCATTTAGAATACTCAGTTTAAGATTTCCAAATGATATAAGAATCGAGAAAATAAGTAAAACTTAACCTATTGCACATTTTCGTCAACAAATTTACCCTCACGAACTGAAGGTTGCTAATAAATATTTTTTTTTTCGAAAGTAAATCAAATAATAACTTTAAATTCTATTAATTAACTGCTATGAGATAAATCGCTCACTGATAACTGCATGATAGGCTGTAAGGGTATTTCGGCTGAAGTCTCGGACGTGTCTGAGCACGGCGTGAGAAGCCTCCGCGGCCACTGTCCGCTGTCTTCGTTCTCGGACTCCCTGACGTTGATGGAGGAAGGTGACCCTATAGTAGACTCCACCGATGATATGGTTCTGTCGTTCACTTCATCCGTGAGGATAGGCATAGACTTCCCCACGTTTTCTTCCTCAGTAAGTATGGGCATGGATATCGGACCTATAGGTAGATCTTCAGCAGTAGAAAATTTTAATTCTGTATTTGGAGAAGATAGGATAGTCGTACCGTAATTATTGTTACTCAATGGGTCAGTTGTTTTCGGCGCTATTCGAGGATCCGTCACAGTTATAGGTAATTCGAGTGAAGTCGGTACTGTGTGAGGCGTTACACCAATGACAGCCAGTCCATCTTCCAGATTGGAGGGCACAGCAGGCTCACTGTCGCCTTTCGATGGAACTTCAACTGGTGTCATTATAGGTTGATTTAACGTAGTGCTAGTCTCTGATACTCGACAGTGAACCGAGACATTAGCGTTTAAATCCCTGAAATCTGGCGCTTCGTCGCGAGTAGTGTCAGCGTGAAACACGTCGCTGTTTGCAAGAGCAGCTTCTAATATGTCGCGTCTTTCCGGCACCGGCGCCAGCACTGGCAACGTTTCCGCCATTGGCACGAGTTGATTATTATCTAAAAGTAGGGGACGATTATCGATTACATTGAATGTTCCATTGTCTTCAACACACAAGTAAAACGACCCGGCAGGCCCTCCGAAATGTTCTCCGGGTACAGCCAGCAGTTGACCATCGGAGAGTGGAGCTGGGACGGTGGGTTGTGCGGATATTTCTGGTTGAGCCAAAAGTGATTCCTGTCGAGCGATTGCCGTTGATGGTAATAACTCTTCAAAATTATCCATTTCAGAGAAATTCGAAGCAGCTGGATTGTTAGTAGTACTAGATATATTCGGTACTTGTGACGGAGCGATTTTATGGGATATGGGAGCTAGTGCCGGCATGGACACGGGGGCGGGGGCTGGAGCGATGGCAATTTCATGTTTTATTCTCTTGGGCGGCGTTGGTATTTCAGCGGTTTGTTTTCTTATTCTCTGCTTTTGTATGGTCGGTACTATTGGCTCATTTGGGGGAAGTGTGATCGACTTTTGGACGATCACTTTTTCTTGAGGGCTTGCTGTTTTTTGTATTATTTGACCAGTCCTTTGTAAATGTTCAAATTGAGCTGCTGTTAACTGCATAACTGTTCCTGACTTTTGTTGTAAAAATATAAGGGGTTCTGATGAATTTTTCTGTATAGTCTGTACAAGCTTTTTAGGTTCAGATGCTAATATTCGTTTTGGTGCCGGCCTTATCTCTGGCAACGGCGCTATATTTTGAGTAGTACAGATTCGATTACCTACAATTAATTGACCCTTAGAAGTAATTATAGCACTCTTTTGTTTAGGGACTATTCGTGTTTGTGTTTTCGTTGGACCAGCGCTGGAAACAATTGTCTTTTGAACCAATCCAGTATTTGACGTAATCCGCTGTGTTAAGCTTTTAAGCTGTGATACATTAGGTTGTTGTTTTTTGGGAAATAAGATTTTCTCATGCTCCGGCGTGAGGACTATTCTTGATTGAGCTCCTTGGGCATTTGTAATAATCATGACTGTGTTGCCCGGAGAGCTAGCATCTGAGGCAGATGGTATGAGTTTTGCTGAAACTGGTTTATTGTCACCCCCACTCGTTGAAGTCTCTGGACTTTTTCCAACCAAAACATGGGCTTTACCGGTTTGTGGATCAATCACGATCTTTTGCGTCCTACCCGGCCGTGGTGAGCTCGGCGTAGGTAAAATTATAAACTTTTCCGTTTTTCCTGTATTCTGTGGCACTGTTTGTATCAGTGCCGGTGGCTGTTTTATTTCCTTTACCGCTGTCTCGGTTTTGGTCATTATAAATTTTTGCTTAACTGTCTTATCTATAACTAACATAGACTTGGCTCCCCGCAATTTCGAAGATTTTGATAGTATATTGGGTGTCGTTACTTTACTTACCTCATTATTAGAATTCATTAGTAAAGTTTTGATCTCTGCCTTATTCGACATCGCACTTATAGGAACCTTGTCATTTTCGATCAAGGTCGACTTACTTTTTACCAGTTTAGGGGGATTGGTAGAATTTGTAATTACATTGCCGTCAGACATTACAATTGGCATCTTTTCAATATTTTCAGGTGTTAAAATGTCGTCGGAAATCACTATAGGCATAGAGTTTATATCGAAAATAGCGTCTTCTTTGCTGTCTTTGATCATTTTATTTTCTGCAATCGATGTCTGAGGTTGCGGTTTAATTTTTAGTAATTTTGACACAGGTTTTGCAATTTTGCGTACTTTCTGTTGGATTATAATTGTATTTGGATCACTCACTGGTTCTTGTGATGTTTGAATTGTATACGTTTGAACAGATGAACCGTCTTGGCCTTTATTATTAGTGCGTGATAATATTATTTTGTCGGGTGTGGTGACTTCTGTGAGACTGTTTAATAGATTTTTATTGGTTGTCGTACGACGTACAATTATTTTCTGTTTTAGTGACTGAGATTTCGATTTTATAGACTTCCCAACATCAAAATTCAATATTTTTTCTTTTGTTGGAACAATTATCTGTTTAGTTATGGTCTTTTTTGCAGCTAATTTAGGTATGACTGGCTCTTCTAAAATTTTTAATAATTTTGGTGATTTTGTTTCTATTTCCACTGGCTTAGCTTTAGTAACGAGATCATCAACATAATTGTTAGACTTTTTAATTGATTGTTCAATTATTTGTGGAGATATCACTTTCATTTCACTTTCAGTAGATGACACATCTAAAACATCTTTAGTTGGTACTTCAATGTCAGGGATTTTCATCTTATGATCAATTGTTTCTGACATTTGTACTAAAGATTGAGCGGCGTTTAAATTTTCGCTTTTTTCAAGTTCTGTTTCAAATCTAGAATTAATATTTTCATTATTTTTCTCGATAATCACTTCAGGATGAGAAGTATGTATAGGACTAACAGATTTACTTTCAATTTTATTCTCGAATTTGTTTTCATTAATATTGTCTGCCTTTTTAGAATCACCCTCCAAAGGAGGAGAAACAGCTGCTTTATTTTGCATTGTTGTTGTTGGTAAATTAATAAGAGCTTCGGCAATTTGTAAATCCGATTCAGTTGGTTTATCTATTGGAAAAATTTCATTTGTTTCCGATGTGATTATTTTTTGTCCGACATTTTCAGTTGGTATTATATTTTGTATCAATGTTTCTTCACAATCGTTTACTGTCGAAGAATCTTCTTCAAGATGGGTTTCCTTAACACCAGCATCTTTTTCAGATGGACTATCAAAAGAGGCAACAGTGTTTACGAGTTCAGTGTTAACATTTATATCTTGAAGTATATTATGTTCATCTTCATTTTCTTTTTTATTTAAATTAGGAGTTTCTTCCGTAGTTTCATTGATACCATTACTTTTTCTATCTGTGTTGTTATAACCATTTACATTATTTATTAAACTATCTTTAATATCATCTTCAAATAAATCTTCAGGAGGATCATCACTTATAACTTTTGTCACTCTGTCAGTCTCACGTGATACACTCAACAATGCGTCCACTGCAGATGCAGTAGATTCATTCATAAACGGTTCATATGCTTTAGTTTCTGGAATATCTTTTTCTTTTACATTCGATGTAGTATTTTCTTCTAAATTCAAACTTACATTACAAACAGACAAAGAATTTTCATTTTCTGTATCATTATTATTTAAAACATTATTTTCTTTGTTAATATTTTGATCTATACTTTTGTTTAAGGTTATTTCGTTTTCTGCACTTGTATCGTTTTTTTCTTCATATTCATTTTGCGCAAAATCCAGACTGAAGCTTTGTAAAGTGTTGTATGTTTGTTTTTCATTAATATTATCTGTTAATTCTGGATGTAATGTTCCAGGTGACGTTGTAAATAAAGTGTCTTGATCATCTTTTAATCTTTCAGCGTTCATTTTTTCTAGCTCCGCTTTCATTTTCTTAAGTTGTATTTTTGGCGCCAGGCGGGCGACCTTCACGTGTTCTATGGGTGGTGAAACTCTTATTTCAGGTGTACTTGCTTCAGAACCGTTTATATCATTATCTGCAATATCCATTCTTTCTGCAGCATTCAATTGCTCTGCAACATATTTTCCTATTGCATCTTGGCTTCTAGAATGTCGACTACGAAAAAACGTCTTCGTTTTAAATATTGTTTTGGATGGTTGTGGGTCATTTGAACTTTTTTTTTCTACATAATTTTGATCTTGTACGTCAATTTTTTTATCCGGGGATTTGACTATCGAAGGCTCCGGAAAATTTTCCTCGACTTTTAAAGGTTCAGGAGCTGCCGGCAGTTCTGGCAACGTAGTTTTGTTAAGCAAGTCAGCTACTTCCCTAGCTATTTCATCCTCGTCAATGCTAACGCTCTTTGTTTCTCCTTTTCGTTTAGATGGATTTTTTACTCTTGGAATTTTTCTACCTATATCGGCTTCAATGGGCCAGTCTTCATCTTCACAAAACTCGTATTTGGAGTCACTGGACGACTCTGGTTTCTCCGATTCCGGTTCCTCTTGTTTCTTGATAGATTCTTCAGGTATTTGGGCACTCGGTAATTCAGCCGGTGTTGGTACAGCGGGAGATTCTGCAGCTATTGGTACTTCTGGGGAAGCTGTCATAGCCATTGGTGAGTCATCAATTGACTCGTCATCACCGTCATCCCAGTCGGCCAATAGACTACTCTTTATTTCTTCATCTGTCTTTTGTTTTTTTACTTCAATAGTTGATTCGGGCTCAGCTGAGCGCTTTATGTTCTGCGATTTTTTAGGCTTCTCAGAATTCTCCTGACGAGATTTTTTCGTTTTTGACGTCTTGGTCGTAAGGGGTGTGGATTTTGGTGATTTTGAAGGTTTCTTTTTAATTGGAGAAGGTGTGTATGGCATAAAAGTCACACTATGTGTTTTATTATGTAAGATTAAAACATTTAGGCGAGTGGTTGTAAAGTTACATGCGTGACATGCATATATGCCTGCACTAGACATGGTAGGAGTATTAAAAGTTGTTGTTTGAGAGATTGTTTGGGGTTTCTCATTTTCTTCATCTTTATTATCTTGTTTGTCTTGTGTTTCTGAAGGTTCTGAACCAGCCCGACTAGTAGATGGAGTTGACACACTTTCTGCTTGACTTGGTGTCTTAGAACCTTGTAGTAGTATGTGAACTTTATAGTTTGTCTTCTCCTTGAACTGAAAATAACAAGGTACTACTAAGTAAGGAAAATCATTCACAATAAATTAAAAATTAAATCATTCCTTAAGTTGAAAATAAATTTATATAGGTGGGGTATAGAGTGTCTTAACAATAGGTTCCCAGGTTCCCTATATTCTCTTATTTGCCAGTTACAGCATGAAGCTAAAAAAATTCTTATAAGTTTTATATGACATACCTTTCGTAAGGGAGTAGACGACTTAGATGAGTCTGGTGGTCTACCTCTGCCTCCTCTACCTATTAGAACAAATAAAAAAAAAATTTAATATTTAGAATGTGTGTTTAAAGCTTATGGTGAGAGAAGTTGTGGCGCAGGGCTATAAAGTGTGACTGTAAAACCGACTGGTTGTGGGTTCAACCCCCACTCGAGGAGATAAAATATTTACTTAAATTTATATTTTCATTTCTGCACTCTAGTATCAAGGTAAAGCGCGGCGTTGAGTTCTGCCATTCAACACACAATGCCTCCAGAATATGACACTAGGTTCCCTCTGCGCCTACCCGGCTGTGTGCAGGATATAAATGAAACTTATTATGTATTATTTAATAAAGATTACCATGGAGGAACTTTCCTCCATGATAATAAAGTTATATGATGCATATTTAACATCTTTTAAAGAGTTACTCCACACTTAAAAAAGAAAAATACTTATGTGGAAAACATAAAAATTTGAACGTAGAGGGACTTGAACCCGCGCCTCCTGAAAAAGACCTGGCTGGTTTCGCTTGTGTGTTCAAGTCCCACTACGTTCAAATTTTTATGTTTTCCAAATAAGTATATATGCATAATTTATGATAATGCAGTGGACCCTTGATATAGTGACAATCATTTTGCACGGCTATATAGGATTATTAAATACATTTGAATTTCCCTAGTTTGGAATTATTTAATTAAGATTACCTTATAATCTGACAAATTATGTAATAAATATTAGATCAATCAATCAACTTGCTTTCCTATTAGTAGTAGTACTAAATAAACTATTTTCCATATAATTTTTTTTTCACTATATAGGTCACTTAAATTACTGCATTCAACCAAACCTTTATAATATTTGTATAGATTGTTTATGTAGCTAATTGCAGCTATGCTAGTGACCAAATACATATTTCTATGTCTATGTTTTTCTAAAAAGCAGTGTACTCACTTGTCAAAAATACTTTTAGTTAACCTGTTTATGATTTATAGTAAAAATATATTTTAGTATAACTTTTCAATTTATAAAATTAATATATTTATTAACTAGCGACACACTTTTGGCTTGGCCAGTTTTAAATACACCATTATTTATTTACTACTCTGAATTAGTTTCATGATATATAATAACTTTTATTTATTTTAACCAATAAACAAAACACCACTCTTTATTGCACTCAATAAAATTTGAGGTTGTTGGAGTAGAGAGCCCAAAGGAGTGCCTGGGACTTGCAATATCTAGTATAGTGTAGCTCACTTCCACTCTCTACCAACATCAAAATTGAAATACACAGATATAATAAATTAATTTTATGAAATGGAACTTTGCTTTAGTAGCTGTGATATTCAAATTAACCTTTGTTACCAGAGGATGGAGTTCTTTTAGCCGGGTCCCCAAAAAGCCCAGCATAACTTTCTTTCTTGGTTTCTTGAAATTCATCTCTAGTTAGTATTTTAATATCTCCTCCTACAGCAGTTTCAGCTCTTATAACATCTTCTGGAAACTTCTCCATGTGTCCATGCTTAGTTCTATACATGTCTGGAATTAAACAATAAAGAATAAAGTTGAGGCTATTGTGATTCAACAGGAAAAGGTCTGTTTATATTGGGTCCAAATGGTATCTCCATTTGAGAGTGATTTTCATTACATTGCTCTTGGTTTGGTTAGGTCTTGGGTCTTAAGACTAGGTTTTATCTACAATGTTTTTCATAGAGGCTGAATCTAAAAAAGTATTGAGTTTATGACATTTGAATACTTTAAATGTTCAAATGTCATAAGCTTTTGTTCTATTTTAGAGGTTTGGTCTATATGAGTTTATCAAAAATACTTACATAACCCTTTGTTGATGAATTCATTCTTACGGCTGCAGTTATATTTATAAATGCTGTTTAAATTTTTCACATACTCACTGAAAAAAATAAAATATTCGATTATAAAATCTCTCTTTTATTGAAATCAAAGTGTATCTTGATGTTTTAAAATCTTGAATTTTATAGTAATTTTAATTATATTTTGAAAAATGAGTGTTATATTTGTAATTTTATTGTAATAGCAGTTAGAATTAGCATTTTAAATATTTCAAGAAAGATAAGAATATATATACATTCCCAACCATAACAAAGAAAGTAATATCAAAAAATCAAAACACAAGTTATATTTGTAAACTTACTAAGTATCTTCTTGGAAGAACTTGACAACAGCAATTGGTGGTTTCCGAAATGATGGCAGGACATCTGGTGGTAGCTTCTCCGAGCCGACCACTTCGCCTGGCCACCAGCACGAGCCCAGCTTCACCCATACCACATCTCCATCCAAATAATTAATTTCAGTCTGTTCACACATCACTACTATCAGTATCAGGCGACACGCACGACCATATTTTATTCTATACTTACTATATGTCGAGTGGGCCTGTTATCATAACACAAGAAAAACAATGAATAAGCATTAAATCTTTGTCACATCACTTGGTTATTCAATGTTTTAGATATAGTTAGACGAATTGTATTCTATAATTGTCAAACTAGTTGCAAAATAGTACTTGTAAATAAATTCACCGACTGCGTACGAAATAATTTCATAGTCAGTACAGGTGGTAGCACTGATTTTTTTATACACATTATATTAAATTTACGTTTCAGAAGTGTCAGTGTACCGTGATAAATTGTATAATTAATTATTATTTAATTTCATTTCTAATGTAATTATTATAATAATACATAATGAAAATAAGTTAATAAAATGTTCTACCGGAAATGCTTAGGAGTATAGCGTCAGCAGTTACCAACATGAAACTATAAACCTTTAGAGGAATTTGTATTGCCATATGAGATATGGTTTAGTTTTAATGAATAGAGAACGGATCCGATTATCGTAAAGTATAAAACATATTTAGAATTTTCGTTACATTTTAACAAGGCTCCCGACTTTAAATATAAAATAATAAAATATGAACGTATAAGTTAATACTGGCTTTAAATTTACCAAATAGTAAAAAAATATTTCATATTTATTAGATATAATAAAAGACAAAAATATGGGTAACTTCTATTTAAAATGGACGTGGGGTTAATAGTCACGCCATATGACAGCATGATCTTTGACAGCATTTATAGAATAAAAGAACTTGGTTTTGTGTACGTTGTGGCTTATAAAATAAACCTTGAGTACTTGCTTAATTTATAATACATTGCATTTATTATCTGTTCAAATCATAGTCACTACAATTATTGATATACATTTTAATTATTTTCATGGTTTTATGCCTATTAAACCCACGATGTTTATTCACCCCAGTTAATCGGTACATTATTTTAATATATAACAAATTAACAAAACCCAATAATTTAAATACAAATTAAAATCTATGTGTATATGGAATCTATAGATATCGTGTATACAAAGAAACTATCCTCCTGATGATCCTTTATTAGACTTTTTTAAGGAATTTCTGTAAGAAAAGGAGTTTATCAATTCGTTTATTTTTTATGATTGTTACCTCAGAACTTTGACTGAGTGAACCAATTTTGATATTTTTTTTATTTGCAAGCTACTGTTTTCTGTGTGGTTCCATGTTTTTTGGTCCATTTCTAACAATGGTATCTATTAGAAAACCACATAAGACTTCAATGAGAATTTGGGAAAAGTTTAGTTAGATTTTGATTATAGGATCCAGTTGAAATTGAGCAATTCGTTTTTTTTGGTAAAAATTTTATTTATACTGTAATATTTACAAGGAAAAAAATGGGTGTTAGAAGTGAGATTGCTCTTCGTTGCATTTCTTTTCAACCCACTTAAAAAAAATGATGTTTTAATTTTTAACCGACTTAAAAAAGGGAGAGGTTTCTAATTCGCGCGAATATTTTTATGTATATTGTGTTGTTTTGTCTTATGTATAAATATTAGTATGCATAATAATGCACCTAATTAAGTTTGAAGTTTCACATAGGACAGCCACTGACTTAAGAAGCATCCTTTTAATTTCTACTCATCACTTAACATCGTCAAATAAAATTATTTTTAACAAAAAAAAACCAAAATTATTTTTGTTTAACAAAATCAAAGTACAATAAAATGTACATATGTTAAATTATTTTTAAAATTTTAGTTGGTTTTTTGAAGTCGTTAAAAATTAATATATTAGCTTCAGCTTCAACTATAACCCATATAGCAAGGTAGTCAGAGGAAAACTGGAAACCGAGTTGTAAGATACGCCGTCCCCACTAAAACATTTTATTCTTCAATTTCCGCCGAATTCTGGAACCATTGAGTGTTGAGTGACTGAACTCAACGACGGCCTCATAAGTTTTTTTAAAATATTATTCTTTATATTTTCCTTTCTTACCCTGTATTTTTGTGAAGAATGTCTAGCAAATTTACTCTAAGCCTAAGGTATTGATAAACTTGGAAGTAGGTAGATAATATTTGATGCAATAATAATGGAAATACGTATGGTTTTAAGCATGTTTGAAAGAGGCTGGCCTAGATACAAGGCGAGGTGCAAAAATTATAAAAATATAAAAACATTATTTTTTTATGTATTCCTTAGGACACAATCAGTGTGTCCATTTTGTTGTTTTTTCTCTCATTATAATCAAAAAATCGATATCATTCTATTTTTTTAGTATTTTACTCTGTATTGTTTCTATTGTTAATTTTACAAACAATAAATCATTTAATTTATAGTATGAATCATCGAAAGTAACGATACCGCTTTAAATTCATTCAACGTTTAAAATAGTTGTATTATAGCGATAACGTTCGCCTTTTTCAATTAAATATAATTTTTCTCATTATAAATTCATGTAAACCATAATCATAAAATCTTGTATCAAATTCGCTTTCATTGATTAGGTACCTAACTAGAATATTTTATTATATTACGCTGTTAAAATATGAGGCCAGTCGTGGCACATGGGCACAATGAGTTCGATTCCTACCCGAAGAAATGAAATATTTATTTAAATTTTATTTTCATTTCTTCGCTCGAGGCAAAGCGGGGCGTTGAGTTCCGCCACTCAACTCGCAATGCCCCTGAATTTTGCGGACAGTGGGGAACAGAGTGTATTTAACACAAGGTTCCCTCTACCTACCCTGCTGTGTGCGGGGTACAGGTTAAATAAACAACAGATTTAATTTTCCTCTTAAATATTTCAATAAAACAATCAACCAATATTTGTTCTTTTTTATTACAACAATATATATATATATATATATTATTCTAATCTACAATAGACAATATTAAATAACTTATTTTTAAACATATTTACATTTTGTCATGAAATAAATTCGATTTTCCTATAATTGCTGTAGTAGATTGTGTTTTACGTTTACCTTTATGTTCATTTGTAAAATATCGTAATGAATTAATTGATTTTGTCTTTATTATAACAATAAATGTATCTAAGTTTTGAAATATGTATAATATTAAACCTTACTATTACCTAACAACTAGTTTTCAACCGGAATATTGACGGACTATTTTCGTCCATTGTTGGGGATAGTTTCTCTGGACGTAAGAAAGTGTTCGCTGTATTTGTTGCGTTTCTTGCGGTGTGCATTGTGGACAAGCGCCTCTAAGGACTAGCGGAGCGAGAGCTGGAAAAAAATATATATAAAATAACGAGTAATTGCTTATCGTATTATATTCTGATGATGAAAATCATGATGATGATAAAAAATGCTTCAAGTTGTATCCTATAATATAGCAGGGTTGAGTGGTGGAATTCAACCCCACGCTTTGCCCTCTTACTAGAGCAGGGAAATGAAAATATTTATTATGTCATTGCTTCGAGTGGAAATCGAACCCACAACCTGCCGCGTTTACACTCGCACGCTTGTGCCTCTACGCAACGACTAATAGGCGTTAATATAGGTTTATTATTTCTTCACTTACTTTTCAAACGTTTACCAATAGGGTCACATGGTCCTTCTCCGAGAGCACATTTTAATTGTCTTTGTATGAATCTTTTGTCGTTTAGTGCGTCATCTAAAGCTGTGTCAGAGACCTCTGGCCTTTGTGGCTGCGCCATACATACTACCACAACAGCGCATATCACCAAAACGTGGTTAAACTGTAATCAATAAAAAGAATCATTAATATTATAACATTAATCCTTCGCATATCTTCTACATGTAATAAGGTAGAGCAGAGAGAATCTGATCTTGAGCGGAGAAATGAGAAAAAAAATCATTCCTCGAGTGAGAATCGAAGATGTCTGATATACTGATGATGGTCTCTTATACTTGAAGTTTGTTTTGAAAAAAAAATTATACCGAAACTGTGGTTTGAATATTTGAACGTGACGTTACACTTGTTATAATTGGTGGTCTACATACAAATCGATATTTATATACTTTTTTTCGGCTTCACACTGTATCCCGTTTATTGCCGTGTAGAGGAGGGAACCTACCTCCGTTCCTCACTTTCCTTTGAATGAGGCATTCGTTTTGAGTGGCCGAATTAAACGACGCGCTTTGCCTTGTTAGCGGAGTCCGTAAATAAAAATATTAATAAATAATGAATACCCCCGAGTGGCAATCACTGCGTCACGACAGCCTTATTATTTTTATAATTTCAATAATTAAGCTAAATGAATAATTAAACGAATTTTTAAAAAAGCTTTTTCTTTTTATTTATTTTGAAAATGTCAGCTTTACGCTGTATTCCTTGTTCAGAGGGAACCTAGTGTTAAGACACTGACCGTTGCCCACTTATCGTCGAGTTCTGAAGGTGTTTGCGGAACTCAACGCCGTCCTTTGCCTCGACACCAGAGCGAAGAAATGAAAATATAAATGTAAATAAATGTTTCATTGCCTCAAGTGGGGATTGAACCTTAAACAAGTCGATTTTATAGTCACACTTTGTGCCCCTGCGCCACGTCTGGCTTCACTTTAAAAATGTATTTTAACAAAAATATCTTCAGTAGATATAGACAATAAAATTGGTCAGTATGTTATAATAGATGTGTGTCAAAGCGCATCATGTGAATAGAACTGACACCGTCATGAGACGTGCTTAGACCTTTAATTATGAAGCAATCACTGGTGAAACAATACCGATTGCTATCAATTTAATTTTACACTGTTTTTCTACTGACATTGACCCATCGTTAGTTTTGCATTATCGATTCTTAAATCGATAATCCTCCGCATAATTTATGCTTGTATAACTAAATTGGATAAACATGAACTAGTATATTTTATTAATTCATCCTGTAATCTGCACATAGATGGATAAGTAGAGGGAGCCTGGGAACATAATGTTAAGACACTCCGTTCCCATTAATCGTTCTTCAGCTTCCGCATAATTCTGGAGGCATTGCGTCTTGAGTGGCGGAACCCGACGAGAGAGGAAATGAAAGTATTCTATATTTAATTTTCCTCGAGTTTCCTCGAACCCACAAACTGTTGCGCTTACAGTCGCACGTATGAGCCCATGCGTAGCGACTGGCCTCCTCCTTTTTTAGAAATTTAAGCATACATTTAATTTCCGGAGTAAACGCTTCTTTTACGCTGCATATTTTTTAATAATCAAAGTCTTCTAATATATTTATTGTTTGAAAATATTATTTAAATAAAAGTTATATTAATAAATTATGATTAATGTTATATAAGATAATTAGGGTATAAGCCGTGACTCTACATAATTCGGTATACAGGCGAATTTGTTAAAAAATACTTTTTTTACAAGAATTGGCTAGACCTGTAAAAATCAAGATATTAGGCAACTTCTGAAGGTTGTCTTATATTACCAATAATAATTTGAAATTAGAAAAGAAAGTCTCGTTTCTATTTACAAGGTAGATTAAATGCTTGTTAATTTCAAAACTAAGAACAAAGTTTTTGAGTGTTGTTTTTTTCGATTTCTTAAGTTTCATATAACTTTCTGAAAATAATATATGTAAATAATTATATGTGTAAATAATATATGTAAATAACATATTTCATTAATTAAACAGTTTAGGTAATATGAGTCAAAGCAATATAGGTACTTCAGGAGTCAAAGCAAGAAGCTTAAGTTTTATACAAGTAGATGTGATTTTTGAAATGATTTCAAAACAATAGTAGATAGTAAATATAGCATCAGTCATATACAACATATTTTAAAATTAATTACAATAATGTGATTATTATATATGTTTTTTTTAATGTTTTTTTTTTGTGTACGTGTATTCCGCATATAGCAGGCTAGTGCAAACCGTGAAACTCAACTCCGCGTGTCATCAGTTGAGCAAATGAAAATAATTTAATATCGAACCCACAATCGTGGCGTTTACATCAGACGCTGCCCAACTGTGAAACAACGACCTCTGTAAATATATTTATGAATGTACAAAATCAAGCAAATATGTATGTTGTAGGACAAAGGTAGGTATGTGCTTCTCTCTTTTTTATACATTTTAAATATTTATTTCACTTCACGCTTCACGCTGTATCCCCCACGTAGTAGGGTAGGCAGAGGGCACCTAGGAACCTAGTGTTAAGACAATTCTGTTCCACACTTTTCGCCGAAGGCTTAATGCCGCGCTTTACCTCGTTGCCAAAGCGTAAATTTTAATAAATATATTTCCAAGTATTTTATAGCAAAAGAGCTTACTTTAAAACTGAAGTAAAAAAATAAAATTGATTTGGCCTAATTATAATTAAGTAGAGATAGACAGTCTGCTACTAGAAGTGTGTTCTTAATAAATATATACGTAATTGAAATTTTCATAATTTTATACATATATTACGAAAGGACAATCACAATAAAAATTTCAATTCATTTTAATAATTCTTTGTGGCTATATTTTACTTTTATTAGTGACTAATTGTCAAAACCACAGACAACAATACGTTATTCATATGACACAAGTTTGATCAAAAACAGCAATAAAATTCAAATTGATTTTCCTTATTTTCAACGTGCCTCAAAAAGTTGTAGGTTTAGTAGGTAGTAGGTAACTATTTCAGAAAATATTTGACAATTTTAATTTTGAATACTATTTAGTTGATATATTAAATTAAATTAAGGCCTGTCGTGGCGCAGGGGCACAAAGTGTGACTGTAAACGCGACTGGTTGTGGGTTAGATCTCACTTAAGGAAATTAAATATTTATTTTAATTTATATTTTTATTTCTTTATTCTGACGTCGTTAAATTCCACCACTCAACACGCAGTGCCTCCAGAATTCAACGGAAAGCGGGGGACGGAGTATCTTAACACTAGGTTCCCTCCACCTATTCTACTGTTTACGGGATACAGCGAGAAGCTAATTTTATTAAATATTAAACTTAAGCGTTTTATATGATTAATAAATTATTATTTGTGATTGTGTTATTAAGACATGAATGTTTTGACGTTAGATTTGCAATTTTCCTTTAAATGATAAGTAGAATTCAAGCAAATGTAGAATGTGAGCTTTTGGTCGTAAAAAAAAAGTAAATATTTAACCTAGAGTAGTTTATTAAAGGAAACACGTCCATAAAATGACTTAACCATCATTTATTACTTATAAAAAAACAATAATGGTATGGCCATGTAATACATAAAAGTCAACTTAAATATCAGGATAACTATCACAGTTAAAAATATTTTAAAATGGTAGTTTTAATTTAAGTTGATCGCCCTTCACCTACTTTTTGTTGAGACAAAAAAGTATATATAGAACATTCGCTTTGTTGTCTGTAAATGTATTATTGTATAGACATAATACAATTAAAGAAAAAAATAAAGGTTTTCATTGTGTCTTGAAAAAACCGAGTTCGTTGATGTCTTTATTATGAAGCTAAATAGTAGAGAACGTGTTTTCTTAAAAGCAATTAAAACTACAAATTTAAAATCAAATAATATTTATAAAGAATCAATATTTTATAAAACAAAATTCTAGAAATTAAAGCATGTAAATAATATAAACAGACAATTAAAAAAAACTGCAATAAAATGATATATAGTACGCCAATAAGGCGGACATGTAAAAGCACTTTGCAAGTTTAATGATCGTATTTAATTCCGATAATTATTAAATTATTGGTATTTAAATATGTCGCCAACAGGAAAACGGAGACTATTGGGTAACTGGCCGTGCTTACCTGCATCCTTATAGTCAGTTTCTACACTTTTACTTTCCGCAACACCCAAACGACCCGGATTTATATTTTCTAATTATATTTTCTTTTCTGTTTAACGAACGCGAACGTTGCCTGCGCGATGCAACGGACGAATGGTCGTTGAGTGAATGTTTCATCGAGTACTATGTCGTAACTCCTTACTCAACCCGACCCCCTCTTTGCCAATTTATGTATGTGATATTACTGTGCATTTGTTACGTGACAAAATAATGGCTAAATAATAAAAAAAGAGGCGAGCTGACACAGATTTATTATATAAAGGTTCCCTAAATGTACCACTGGACCGGAGTGGTAATGATAATGGTCCGTTTGAGTAATGTCTATACAAAATTGTGTTTCCGTCGTATCAAAACAAAAATTATATAATATATGTATTAGCTTATAAACATTAAATACATGTTAATGTATTCACAATCCACTTTTGTATTGTTTGTTTAAATAGTATCAATATACTATAAATATTTTTGTTTTCGTTAAAGCAATCTTTTTAACTATATCTCATATTGATATTGGAAAGGAAAAACTCGATAGTGTTTTGTATAACATTTTCTAATAAAAGAACATTATAAGCGTGTGAAAAATTGATTATATTCAACAGCACGTGTGTACATCCATATACCTATATATACAAAATCAATTTACTATTGTATGTATTGTATAGTGCATTCTTGTAAGGGTCTGATTGTAAACGCGACAGGTTGTGGGTTCAAAAACTCGAGGAAAATTAAATATTTAATATTTTTATTTCTTCGCTCTGGTAGCTAAAAGAAACGAATAATTTCATAATTTCATACTTTAGCACGAGATACCTTATTACTAAACTTTGTTTATATCCAAAATAGATACTTAATTTTTGTTTTTTTTTTTATGCACGATGTCAATATATCTATAATAAAGGTACTCTTTGATTTTTTTTTATTTTAATGATTATTTAAGCAATTAAACAAAAAAAAATTGTATTTAGTTTTAAGTTTACTTAACTATGCATACAAACAAGGCTTCTAGGCCTTCTAGTACAAACACCGTAATGCACAAAAAAAAACCGTAATACTTATAAATGTTTTCTTCTATTCGTATAGGATATCTTTGATTTGATTGACAAAATAAAAAAAAATATTAAGACTTTTTTTTAATAATAATAAATTTCTAAAAGATCTTTCTACTCGTATGCTCAAGTTTTAATATAAGTCAACAAAAAAAGTAATAAATCTAAAAATCTATTATTTTAAATTTATTTTTCTTTATAAAATGTCTGTACGAATTAACATCATAATTTCAACCATATTGACGAACAATTTTGGCCCACTCCCATGGATAGTTTCTTTGCACGAAGGCGAGAGTACGACGGATCTGATGC
The DNA here is from genome assembly GCA_018230625.1 of Heliconius eleuchia. NCBI lineage: Eukaryota > Metazoa > Arthropoda > Insecta > Lepidoptera > Nymphalidae > Heliconius > Heliconius eleuchia. Next base: position 674 of record DWAP01000079.1, on the reverse strand, counting down.
GTTTCCTGTGTAGAGCATTGAGGGCAGGACCCTCGGAGTACCAACGGGGCTAGAGCTAAAAGAATATAAAAAATATATTATTATTAAATTTTTAGAATTTAAATATGATTGAGAATAAAATTAAGAATAAATCAAATCAAATCAGCTAGCTTTACGCCGTATCCCGCACGCATCAAGGTAGGCAGAGAGAACCTAGTGTTAAGACACTCCGTTCCCCACTTTCCACAAAATTCTGGAAGCATTGCGTGTTGATTTGCGAAACTCAACGCCACGCTTTGCCTCGATACCACGGCGAAGAAAAAGAAAATATAGATTTAAATAAATATTTAATTTCCTCGAATGGGGATCGAACCAACAACCAGTCACACACAAAAAGTCACACTTTGTGCCCCTGCGCAACTGATGTAAAGTTAAGAATAAAATGATGCAAAGGTGAATGTACTTAAGACGGTGGCTTAACCATGTTGAATTAAACGTCCGTCGTTTTAAAATGGTCTCATATTCCACTAAATCATGTTAAAGCTGAACTGAATTGAGGCCAGTTGACTTACTTATTAATATGACTATTTATTATTATCATTATATAAAAAAAAAATTTTAATATCTATTAAATATCCACTCCAGAATTCGGCAGAAAATGGGAAACGGAGTGTCTTAACACTAGGTTCCCTCTG
>DWAP01000078.1:0-32115 GCA_018230625.1 Heliconius eleuchia | reverse complement strand
AAATAGAGCTTATATATTATCTGTACCGATTCTAATAAATATATACATAAATATATTAACACATATCTACATATACTATTACTACATGAAAAAGTTCAAATACAGTAAGTAAATGATACAGGTCACCTGAAGCTTTTATACGTACTATACTTTAAATGGTTGTAAACCTGCGAAACTGAAACAATTCTCATTTACATAGATAATTAGTCATATCTAAAATATGATTTGTCGTCTACTGAATGTATGCAGATGTGAAAAGAAAGAATATGGTCTTCATTAAATTGTATGGCAACAGACGCGTCATTTGTTTTTTTGGATTAAATTCTGCTAATGCCAAGGATACGTTTTAAGAGAGAAACGTTTGTGCGAGAAACAAAGGACGTCAGTTAAAAAAAAAAATCTATTACCATTTATAACCGACTTCATTGTCAAAAAGGAGGTTCCACGACAATTTTCTAAGTATCCGTGAATTGCTCCGTCATTTGGGAGATTTTTTTTATTTGAATTTGAGCGTAACTTACCCATTGGTCCTATTTCCACCAAGTTAGGATTTGAATCCTAGTTAAAAAGAGGGAAACTTTCAAGTTTCATAAGCACGCATTTGCTTCTTCCTGACCATTACAGTTGCCGATTGTTTAAAAGAAAAAAATATGTGCTAATAAAATATGTATATCAGTGATTATGAGACAAATTGTTACAAAAGTTACTTTTAATTGATAATTAAAGATTGTTTTTTTGGGAATTTAAAAAGTTATCTTTAAATTGTTTGTATGCAAGTATGACATCATTTTAAGAAAATTTAAAACAATTTACGTCAAGTACATTTCATAGAATAAATGGAATGAGAATTGTAGCTAAGATAAGATGTTTGCGTGACAATGATAATAGTGTCGGGCACTCATCAACAATAAAATACAGGTAACTGTCAGTTGGGTACAGGCCTGTTAAAAATAATTAGAAAACAAAATAAACAAGACTTTGCTACGAATTAACGAATAGTCATAAGCAATGACTATTCGATTAACTTTTAATGTGAAGTGTACTTTACAATTTAACTTAATCATTATAATGTGACTCAAAAATGTAAAAAATCCACAAATCCATTCCAGTTTGAAGTTAGATTTCACATTTTACTTTAGAATTCATCATGCTACAAGAAGGTTAAAAATAACATTGGCATAACAATTTTTAACAAATTCCTCTAATAGAAAACTTACTCGAAACGCTTGTCATCTTTCGTTATACTCGGAAAATAAAATAGAAATATTGATTTTTTTAATAAGCCGTCATTTGTTGTCAAAGTTAGTGTAGTGTACTTAACACACAAAGGCTCTATTAAGAGATTAAGATAACAATTTAGCTAAATACAGACAAGCAAGTCGTTTATTATTAAGCCTTTTTTGAGTTGCATGCGGAAAATGATCTGTTATTTAATCTGTTAAATAACTGATGGGTAGGACATAACTAGCTCTGATTATATCTTGCGGTCATAGCTGCATATGTATTTTTTTTTATTTCTAGCAATATTGAGCATAATAGTCTATGACTTTAGATTTATTTAGAGAATCAGCATGGACTTTGAGTATCATAACCATCCCAATTTTTTTAAACAATTTAATATTCTAAAAACATGTAAAAATTGTTGGGATAAAAAATCACATTAACAAAATATCTATTAAGAATAATTTCCCATGCAATAATTGAAATATTTTAATACTTTTCTGTAAGTGATTACTTATTTAATTAGATTTGAAAATAATTACAATACTATACAATTAAAACTTTATTTTCTTAATAAGTGTTGGATATGAACTATATTTTACCAAAATGGAGGGAATAATAACATCTGATAAAACTTCTTAGAACAAATATTGGACTTTTTTTCATAAGTACAATATCTACTAAAGATATTTATTTATTATGCGTAACTTATGAAAATATCCTAAAATCTATAACAAATAAAAAAAATCAGATCATAACCACCCACCCACAATTGGTTTTCTTAAAAATCAAAATAATTAAGATACTAAAAATGTATGTGAGAATTATAATATAACTATTTGTAAATCTTTCCATGCCATCTCTCGTAATATATTAATGTATATAAAGTATATATTTTAAGCCACAATAAACATTTTTTATACATGACCCAAATCCGTACTATCTTAAGTGAATCTTTTTTTCAATACTTATCATTAGATATGTTATAAACGTTATAAAACCCATTAAAAATTTAAATACTTATAAATATACATATCTTTCGGCCATATCTTTTTTTAAGTAAATGTAGTATTTTTTTTTTAGAAGTTATGGAGCGATAGATCTGATTATATGGTTTCAACTCTAAGCTTATCTCTAAGCGTTCTTGAGATAAAAGCAGACAAACAGACAAACCGACGGACCACAAAGTGATCTTATAAGGGCTCGTCTTTTCGTTAAATTTACGGAACTTTATAAAGAAAATAATTAAAGGCATTAATAATATTCGATTTCTATCAAGTTTGTAAGTTTCATAAGGTCTATACATATCATTCAATAGAATTATTAATAGTGCTATCAGTTTATCACTTCGACAGTTCTTTCTTTAATTTATTTTTTCTGTTTTACCTACCTTTTATCTCACGACTTCCTGAATAATGTTTAAATAGTGTGAGTTAGTCTTTTTATTTAAAAGGTTAAAATAAATTTTGAGCATCTATTTTAGTTATTACAATAAAGCATTATTGTTTGATTATCACTATATCAGCTTAAAATAGAATATTAGTATATATAATAATATTAAGTATACAGTTAACATTTGGTACAATTAATACCATGTGCGGTTAATCAAATTTGACCAATTTGATTAACCGCACATGGTATTAATTAATATTACATAGTATTAGTTACAGTTCAAAATACTCATCTAAATTTACTTTTATTAAATTTTAGTTTTTTTTTAGTTTTTTTTAAGCTTTTATTACTAGCTTAAGTTTTTTTAAGACGTTATAATATAATAAATAACTCAAATCCACAAATAAAGTCAGATTAACGAAGCCACTATTAAGGATCATCCTCAAGTACCCAAGTGAACCTTTTAAATGAAAACTGATTGCCGAGTGGGCGCCGATGCATCTTTAATCGAAAGAGTTTAATTCGTGATGACCTCGGCTACGTAACTGTTAACTTCTAACACGGAAGTTCATACTAAACGTTTTTTATCCGTAAACTAACTATTTTATATTATTATTATAAATTGATAAAAAAAATCGAAACTAATAGAAACGTGACCCGACGAAACAAAACCTTACAATAAAGAAATCAACAGTACACTAGGTGTAATATGTTGATAGGGACTCTGTATTTCATTATTTTATGTGCAATAATCAAAATTATTATTTTATTTATAACTTCTAATACATATATTTTTTTGTTTTAGATTTTAAAAGTATAAAGTTCTAACAACCGTTTTCCAGTTAAAATCATCATAATTGCTAATGTTTCTAGTAATGACAACAAGTTAAATCAATCTAAGCTCTACAGTTGCTTCCGGTGATGTTATTTTTATTATGAAACAAGAAGTTCTTTTATTTTAAACTAAAAGGGACCACAACCGTAAAGTACTCTAAATAGATAAAAACAACGATAAACAAGGCCGAGGTCAACAGTGATCACAGCGCGTAGCGCTTCTTTCTTGTGCATTTCTACTACAATTTAAGTTAAAAAAATATTCTATTCATTGAATGTTCGTGTTCTGAATTTAATAGCTTATTAAAATTATAATATTACTGTGACAAACATCACCTATCTGCCTACAAAAATAACTAACGTTGTAGTTCTATTCATATTTTATTTAATCTGAGCAGGCTGAAAACGACACCAGTGTATGTTTTTGTAAAGAATTCAATGAATCACGAATCTAATTTAACATAAAATGCCGCCTTTAAACAATGCCATTGGCGGGTATAAATTACTAAATAATACATGGTCATCGTATTTTAATTCGTAGTTCAAGAATTGAATCGCAATAACAACCACATATTATATCACAAGCTCAAGTACTATCCACACCATCTGGATACGTGACACTCCTCAACTGTGCAGTTTCGTAGGAACTTCCTTCCACACGCCACAAATCTGTGGAATGCTCCGCCTGGGGTAGTGTTTCCAGGTCGATACGACCTGAGCACCTTTAAAAAGCCGTCTATATCCACTTTAAAAGCCGACAACGCACCTGCAACTCCTCTGGTGTTACACGGGGTCGTGGGCGGCTGTGATCAGTTACCACCAGGTGAGCCGTACGCTCGTTTACCTTGTCTTTTTCCAAAAAAAAATGTAATAAGCATTTATTGGTCTCGTATATTAGGTATTACCTACCTAATAGTCGCAATATAGATGTCGCATGTCGTACCAATCAATTGAATACAATTCACGGGTGTAATTATCGTATTGGACTCTATCTAGAACCCTGCGATGCACCACGTGTAGAGCAGTGTAGAGAGGACGGTATATGTACAGCTAAAACTGAACTCAATTGATTGAAGTACTCGCCACACCTCACTATCGAGTGGTTTATTTTCGTAAATGTGGATTGAGAATGTTATTAATATGGGCGCCATAAACACGCCGAATTCAGATGAATTGTCTGATTACATTTACCGATAACCTCATTTCTTGTGAAATATTTACCCGACTTCTTTTTTCGAAAGGACGAGGAGGATTTCTCCGTCATTTGTAAATTGTTTTTTTTTGTTTTTATGCGCTTCAGGCGTTTGTCGTGGATGCCTTTCTAGTTCTTTCGTTTTGCTGGTTTAAGTTTAAATTTTTAAAAAAATCATTAAATAAGTCCCGTTGCACCAAGTCAGGATCTAATAGAAAATGGAATCCCATGAAAATCGGGGGAAAACTTAAATTTTATAGGCACGTCATATGTATAGTTTCTTATTATAATCGTATATTTGCCAGCCAAGAAAAAATAACATAAAGAGACAACAACTAAATACTCTAAGCAACAGAAAAAAATATATTTAAAAACTATCCATATCCATCTTACATCGGTTACCGATTCCAAAAATAACCTATTTTAAATAATTAATAGCTATTTAAGTATTAATAATTTCATTTATTATTATTCAACTTTCTTTACTTTGTTTAATTAAAATATTTATTTGTACAATTTAATTTTTGTTTGAGTTTATGCATACAAGTACACTTTTAAATTCTGTTTCTTTGAGAATTATATAAATTCTTTAAAGTATAGTCATATGGTTGTTGCGTTACTCTTATACTCGTATAGTATGCTAATGTATATCAGTTCTAATGAATAAGTTATATAATCTCACCGGATACAATTATAGTTTATTCAGATTATGTATAGGGAAATAAAAACGAATATCATTATATTAAAAGTTGTAAAAACAAACGTAATCGTCATAATGTCCACAAAAATACAAATGATGTCAATTTTGTTTTTTTTTTGTAGATGAGAAAATATTTATAAATATATATTTCGGTTACAACTATTCTACTAAATTTAGTAATATATATTTTTTTCATTTTAGTGATTATTTCTACTAATGATTAAATAATCGTATTTGTATATGTATGTAGATACATTTTAAAATTTAAGTTACGTTCCGCTTCTATATAATTTGACGCGACAAGGTTGAGTGACCTTGCCGGATTGTTTACAATGTCACCCTTGATTTGGTTGTATATTATTAAAACTTTTTAATATTAAATTATAATATATACACGTGTGTGTAAGAAATTTATGAAAAATGAATAAACCTACATAACATGTTACTACTAGGTGATGGTGTGTTAGTAATAATTAAAACAATAAAAAAAACTGCCGGCCTAACTTTAATTAGCTACTTCTTCTTACCTCTATTTTATTATAAGACTTTTCTCATAGTCATTTGTATGAATATTTTATGAATTGGTAGGTATAATACAAACATATTGCTTCATAAGTACCTTCTTAAGAAACCAATCATTCTCTCATTTGTGAATGTAAAATTCGCGAACGTTCTTTTTTTACACTACGTAGAATATGTGAAGGAAGAATATACGTAGCAATTTTAAATTACTTCAAATCAATGTTTTATTTAGAAATTCAAACATATCGCAACTTTAGAATTATAGTGACCTAATCCAAAAACCATGATTTTGAGTTTTTGTCAGAAATTGACCTAAAACGACGATCTAAAACGACGGTCGGCAGAGAGAACTTAGAATTAAGACACTTGGTACCCCGCTTTCCGCCGACCTTTGGAGGCGGAAAATGGGAAACAAGATCTATTTCTGACTAAAACCCAAAATCATGGATTTTTTGATTAGGTCACTATAATTGTAAAGGTGCGATATATACGTAGATATATTTTTGAACTGTATCTTCATATAATATGAAGACATATTTGTGGTTATTTCAAGCTCAGATTATAGGAAAACTTAATATATCTATTGAGTACATTAATATTGCACTGTGTTGCTTCAAAAAATTCTTAAAGAAAAACTTCTTAAAACATTTATAACATTTTAAAAAATATGAGTTTAAATATTAAACTAGAAATAATAATTAGTCGACTTAATTCTCTTACACCGCATGACATCAATAATTTATCATAATAAAAGTTTTATTAACTATTAACGAAATGTGGCGGAAGAGGCAGCTTATCAGATAAAATAGTATGTCAAACTGTCATCTCCGTCACTTGCGCATCCGCTTCATCTCATCTCCCCGATGACAATCATCTAATTAGGCAACATATTTACAAAAAAATTCTATTCACACATAGCAAGTTTCTTATCGTATTATGTTGTCATGTTGTTCTAAAGATTTACTTTGTAAAGCGAAAGAAATACAATGTGTGTGCATAATACATACAATTGTTACTCACTTCTTATAAATATTGTCTTTGAGTACCCACACAACTATACTTAGAATATTATTTGTTTGTAGCTACTTACTTTTATTTTAGAAACCCAATACAATACTTGCGTTAAGTTTTATTCAAATTATTTATATTTGCTTCTTTTGTTTTTAAGGTCCCGCGACATGGACAGATAAATTCCCTGAAGCTAGAGGTGCTCGCCAGAGCCCCGTGGATATTGATACAAATCTTGCCAGCAGCAGTGGCAGTGCACCGCCCCTAAAATGGAGATACTCCGTCAACCACCCTCGCTCCGTTGTCAACCCTGGCTACTGCTGGCGTGTTGACGAAAATGGCTATAACTCAGGTATTCTTTTTTTAAACCTTCAAGTAATTCTAAAAGTTTTTATATGTTTATAAATATTTATTTAATATTCTAATAACCATTCAATACAAGTAAAGACATCATTTATAGTCCATTATATCCTAGAAATATTCTCGATATTCTTACGCAGACACATTCATTACTTATCCACTCAATTCCATATTTATGAAGATAACAAACGAAAATAATCAAACAAATAGGCAGTGTAAATGGAAACAAGAATTTATCCATTAGGATAAATTCTTGTTTCCATTAATTGGTTTGCACCTATTAAGGTGCAAGCCAATTTGCAATTCCATTCATCGCGCCAGGCGGACTTCCCCTGCCGGTGACTCAGATGCGACCCTCGTTCCTGAATTTTCGTTAATCTAACATGCGATAAAATATTGATCAACGTGAATATGATAGTAGTATGTAATATAAGGAATCAGGGTTTGCACCCTATACCATAAAACCAGTAACATAGTGACCATTATTATATTTAAATATTATTATATTTATTTATTTATTTATTATTATTATATTTAAATATCTCTTGAAATATTATCACTGCATTTTTAAAATATTTATTTCGTTAGGCAGGCTGATAAGTTTTCTTTTTATTTACTGTTTCTGTAACTCTGAGATGTTTTATCTTCTAGAACTCCGCGGTGGTCCTCTCGGCTCCGATGTATACAAGTTGCAACAATGGCACTGCCATTGGGGAGCTATCGATGGCGAAGGCTCGGAACATACGGTTGATGGCCGCTCGTTCTCCGGAGAACTACATCTCGTTCACTGGAACACATCTAAATATAACAGTTTTACCGAAGCCGCTGGTCAACCCGACGGACTTGCTGTCCTTGGAGTTTTACTAATGGTGAGTCCATTATATTTTATTTTCTCACGCTTTGTTCTATCTTTTTTGAAAGATTCAAGTAAACAATAAGTTATAGTAGAATAAATTTAATAATATAGTAGAATAAATTTACTGTTTTTTGAAAATTCTGGTCATAATTATTAATATCTATAAGATATTTTTTTGAAACGCTCATTATAATAACTAACAGAATGACTCGCAACATGTTTGAAATATTCAAATCTCACTGGGAGAAATTGTATTCTAATATTTTAAATGTAGGAGCGTCTTAATATATGTATACATATAGTGTGACGTTGAGTTCCGCCTCCCAACGCCCAAAGCTCCTAAATGACAGGAAATGTCCTAACGAGGTGACATAGATACTAACCCGTAAAAAAAACGAAAGGAAAACACAACAATATTTATAAGAATTGCCATCGTCGCGTATTGATTTGTATAAGACCATTTTGAAATATTTTTTCCTTAAAATATTGTTAACCACGTAGATATAAAAAACTAGCTGCGAAGAATAAGATCAGGCTACATACCTTTTAGTTCAGTTCATCATTTTATAACGCGCTTTTTAATAAATTACTATTTATTTTGTGATTAATACTTTTACTAAAATAACAGTTTTCTTATTCTATACATATTAAACGAATGATGATGAAATGGTGAGCATCTACAGCACTTTCATTACGTAACCACGTAATAGATTTAAACCTCCCAGAGACAAGTACTTTGAGAAAACAAATATTTTTAATAATATTTGTTAGGTGTATCCAATTGGAATCCAGACCCCGGTAATGTAATGCTTGTTAGAAGAAAAGATTATAATATTATTCATATTATAGTGTAAGTACTTGGGTACTGGATCACATTATCGCTTATGAACTAGTGCATTGAATGGACTCGTTGCATAGCTTTCAGCGTTACGATGATTGGAAACATCCGTCACATACAGACAAGCTATTTATAAGACCCACAGCTCGTATTGTTAAATATGGTTTAGTTGTACATCGTGCTATCTCATGTTCAGCTCTCGCCGCTACCGTGAACTACTTTCTCTCGGTCGTTTAGCGTTTAATCACATTCTTTTAATATTTACATAAAAAGGAACTAGCAGGACGTATTTTTTTTAATATGACACCTTTTAAATATTATAATGCACATTAAAGTTTTCTACTTACTAAGAGAAAAACCTATTATTGATGTACCGTACTTTACATCGACGAAACCCTTCAACGTACTTAATCCTTTTTAAAATGCTTGCACAATCAATAAAAATGTATTTGTTCTTAGTTCATGACTATTAATGTCTACAGAAACATAATTTAAACGTGATCTGATAGGTGTCACTATCTAAATATTTTACCAAATTGACTCAAAACTATTTAAAGCCTTAAAAGATTCATTGTTGAAATTAAAGTGCACACTTTTACACACGTGACAATGTAAGTAATCGTTTTCTTCTGTTATGGAGATTGGAATAATAATTGTATTCATATTTCTCACATCCTCGTCTTAAATCTGCGCTATGAATACAATACCTACCACAATCTCGTATAACGTGTCTAGAGATCTTTCATTCTAACATATGTTTTGTGTAGGCAGTTAGGCACGTTGCCTTTATACATGCACACGTTAGTGGTATAATTGAGTAAGTTTTCAATAGATTTTTTTACGGTAATAAAGTACTTAAAGGAAAATATTAAAGTAATGATTTGCAGATGAGGAAAATGTATTCATCATTATTTATGGAATATATTTGTACTTGCGCTGTTTCTCAAACAAATAACATTATATAATCAGGTTCACCCTGTATTCCGCATTTAGCAGAATAGATAGAGGGAACTTAGTATTAAAACACACCGTTCCCCACTTACTGCAGATTTTTTTTAAGGCATTGCATGTTGACGAGCCCACAACCGTTGTGATACAGTTACACCCTTGATTGCTATAATAAAAGTCGTTTTAAAACTCCTTACATTCAAATACATATCAGATGTATGGCTACGGAATATTAATAAAATATATTTTGATGGACCCCAACAAAATTGACGCTGTATTTTAATTATAATAAAAATAAAGCAATAACAGTCGAGGTGTAATATAAATATCTTTTAATATATATTTTTTTAAATGTTACTAATTTGATTTTGTTATTAAAAAAGGTCGGATCGAATCACAATGAACTGGACAAAGTAGTGAAGTTGCTACCATACATCCAACATAAGGGCGACAAAGTGACATTCTCAGAGCCCCTAGATCCAGCTAATTTGCTGCCGAAACGTTCTGCATATTGGACATATCCTGGCTCTCTTACCACTCCACCATGCACTGAATCCGTTACATGGATTCTCTTTAAAGAACCTATAGAAGTTTCCGCAGAACAAGTAAGACTATCATTTTTCTTTATAGAATCATGTACCTTATAAACAAATATTCATTAAATATTAAAAAGAACATTATTTAGATAATAAAAAATAATATAAACTTGTAATGTTTTTTTTTTAAATAAATAATTTGAAAATATTAATAACGTTAGATATTTATTCTTATATTCTTGTAAATTTTAGTTGGCATTGATGAGAAAACTAAGATGTGGCGAAGCGTCTTGTGGAGAAGAGGCCATGGAACTTCTGCACAACTATCGCCCGACGCTGCCTCTAGGAAATCGCGAGCTTCGTGACTATGGTGGCAACTAAATGTTTTCATTCAATAACTTTTTATTCATATAAACATGTAGCGAAACAAATACTTAGCTTGGTAAGGAACAAAACACAGAAATCTCGTGTAGGTAATATTTTGTTGTAGCATTGGTAATCATAATGATTAGAAGATAAAAAATAAGATTTATTTATATAGAAAAAGATCCTCCTGGCAGCAAATAATTAAAATATCTATTAAAACATCAATGTATATATCTTATTGAAAGATTAAGTAATGTTTAACAGTAATATTAATATTAATAGTAATATTTATACAATGCAATTTTTCAATTATTGAATAACATATTTGTTGATTTTATAGAGCAGATCTCAACGCTTAAGAGTGATTGTTTTAGGTATTTTATGTGGGATAACGGGTTACATGTGTTTCAGCTATAAATAAATTTATTGCGTTGAAATGATTTTATAATATAAATACCTATTACATTCTCTCTATATATCACGATACTATATTTATAAATTAGTTTTTTTTAATGTGTACATTTTTAATTAAATATTGAACATTTGATGCCTTAATAAAGTGCCTTAGCACTGATATAAGACGAAATAGCAACCAAAATCATCAAGTTAAAATAAGATTATCGTCAGTGTCGCCATAATATTACATTTTGTTATATTTTAATTTAAATGTAAGTAAAGCACCTAATGGATTAATTTATAGAGTGGTTTATAAATATAAATTTTAAATAATACTAATTATCCGCATTAGATTTACTTCGTACCTATTACTTATATATACATTCATATAAACGATCTTATTTGCCTCGAATAGGAATAACGCGGTTATATTAACTGTTTTATTACGTTGGTAAGTAAACTATGTGTAAGTACAATAATATAAAATTTCATAATTATATTTTGCAGTTTTCTGCAACATGTATTGTGCAATTATCTTTGTAAACAAATAAAGAAAGTTTTATAGAACGTCAAATTATTTTTATTTCTAATTTCCATAATAAAAATACTACCTTCTAAAAAAAATTTTTTTATCTTTGCTTTAATATTTTTTTTACTATAAGAAGAATGCCTTTAATTTTTGGACTTATTTTAAATTTGAATAAATGTGATATTTGGAGATCCGACGACGCTGGAGACTGCTGATAGTTTCAATGATCAGGGATAGGAGGTCGCAAGGTATTTGCTCCAGTTTAACGGAATTCGTGTCTTTAAGATCGAACATGTATTTTAGGAATATACCTTGACCCGATTTTTAAATCATACGAAAAGTCATATTTTCTGAATTTTTAAATGCTCTATATTGTTTCTTACCTTTAGTTTTTTATTGCCTTTATATAATAAATAAAATATATTTTCCGTTTTGATTTCTAAACGTGCAGAATGATAGTAATTTTTATGACATAGGTACCTACCATAAATCAATGATTATAATCAAAACTTATTATTCAATCCGAGTTTAATTCATACTGGACAACACACCTATGGAATTATTAAATAATATATTTCCTTGGATCTGCGATCGGTTTATTATTTTGAAATGATCACAGTGTTGTAAGATTTTGGTTGTTGTCAATGTTACGCCCCAGTGAGTATGCTTATTGCTTACAGTTCAAATCTCCATAACGTATAAATCGGTTTTCCAAATTCCATGATTCAATTCCTGAGGAGATTGTACATATCGCAAGGGTGTTTCTGTCAACTGTACATATGGTAGTTTTAGTACCCTGCACTACTGGCCCCCCGTCTATCCGTAAGCCCATGGCTGTATTTTTTGTAGTTTATACCTTGCTTCCGAGCCGTTTAGGTGGTTAATGCTGAGTAATTACCTACTTCACTTATGGCTGAAACTCTTTTGGTTCGATTTCTAATTGTTGAGTTTTTTTAAGGTTTATGCTTCTTTAAAAAAAAAACTAAATTGATTTTCGGTTCTACTGGCTATCGGAAACTTGCTATTTTTTCATCATTTTATTATATCTCGCTAAATATAATATACTAATTATACTAATTTGTAATAGTGGCAAAACTTTAGAATTAAATATCACTACTTGAGATCTCAAACAACAGTAAAATAAATTTTAAATGGTGAAAAATCATTATATCCGCCGATATATACAGAGATTATAAAAGTCTTCGCGAAAATGTTTGCCAAATCTGCCACAGTCTATAAGGTATTTGAATTTTTCAAGGCTTTTGCCTTTTTACCGGAGCGAAGAAATTAAAAAAAATATTCCTTCCTCCGAGTGAGAATGGAACCCATAGCCGTCACCTGTACTATACAGGCGACGGTTATTGGTTCCATACACTAGCGATTGTGCCACAGCGCCACGATGACCTCGATGTTTCACGATATCCTGCCATCACTTCCATGAGCATTCAGGGGTGACTATATCTATACCTCCAGGAATAAACATAGTTACCGTAGACGGCACGCAACATGACCGTATCATTTCAGACGATGTTCTTAAAACTTATCCGCTGCGTCACGGACCAAAACAATCTCGAATTCTGTACCATACATTCACTTCAATTCAGTTTTCAAGTCACAATCGCTGCTGCGCTACAGTACGATTCTCGTACGTCAGCCTCGTATTTTTTTGGTTATGTAAATACGAGTATATTTTAATAAAAAATAAATATAGTACAATAATACAGTTTTTTTGAAGTAATTTGTGTTTTTAAAATAAAGGACAATAACTTTATTGTATTGAAATTAATTTAAAAAAATCAAAATAGTTTAAGTGTTTTATGTATCCCTATCCCCCTATCCCATAACGTTAGTCACATACCTACTACATTAAAAATTGAAATAATTATAAATAATGCATAATCTAAATCTAAATTCAGCAATTCTGACTCAATAACACTTATTTAGAAAACGTAAAAAAAATTAACGTAGCGGGACTCGAACCCGCGCCTTGTGGAAACCGACCAGGCGCTTTGACCATTAATCAAACTATGTTGAAATTTTATACGCTTGTTACAACTTATTAATGTTGTTAGCATCTCTGTAGGGAGATTTTTCAAGTTTCCCCTACCCAAAGATAATTGAAAGTGTGGAATAATACTTTAAAGATGCAAAAAATATTGAATAAATAGCATTCTCTCTTGCCAGACGGCAATTCTTAGTAATTACTAATTATCTTATACCGTATCGTAGCGAAAATTTGTAGAAATCTCCCTACAAAGATGCTGACTTGTTTTAAAAAAAACAAACTTCAAAACTATACCTTTTTTCACAAACATAAACAAAATAGAAAATATTGTTTCAATTACTTTAAAGATATTTAAATAGCAACTAACGAAATTGTTGATACTCTACTGAGTATTTAGCACATAAAGCCTCGAAATTTGTGCGGAATGTGGGACACGGAGTGTCTTAACACTAAACAAAAAAAGGAATCCTGCTTGCCGTGCTATGTGGGTGACACAGAGTGACTCCACTTTATTATTTAAAATACGCTACCTAAATCAAAAAGACTTAAACTTTTTGATTTTGCCAGTAACTAAAACTAAAATAGCATTAATAAAGAACTTTTAAATGTACCAAGGAAATCAAAGTAAAATTAATTATATATATATAATATCCCTTTACTTTTTTACGCTCGATACAATATTAGGATTACTAACTGGTTTCGAAAAATTTTGTAAAATATTATTGTGGGAAAATTTAAGACGCAATTTTATACGCTTAATCTGAACGTAGCATAAAACTTATGAGATATGTCAAAATTTTAAAATTAAAATTTCAAAAAAGGTTCGTTAAATTGTTGTCGCTAAAACTCCAAGCTAAAAATTGTGAATACGTAAATATTGTAAATGTTGTAGAAATATATTAAAGGATAATTCTTAAATCATAAAACAACAATGACAATAATAAAATCGTGTGTTAATAAAATTTCTAGTATACAACCATTGGAAAAACTTAAAGCCAAATTTGTTTTCCCAAAAATAATAATTTTTGAAAGCGAAAGAAGTGTTGTTATAGTGGACATTATAACAAAAGAAGAAAAAGATGAAAAAATTTGTCACACGTTTAAAGATGATGTAATTGATTACACTGTACGTGGACATTACTTATGGCTAATTCTAAAATCGAGTGAAATCTACATCTTAGATATCATCAGACATATTATTTTGGAAATTAAATGTGATAGTTTTTATAGAATACAAAAATTTACTAATATTGATTCTACGTTAATACTTGTAAGTGAAAGTGGAGAACATGTTAGAACTTTATTATCTGATGAAATTCTTGAAGAAGAGTTTAACAAGGGTAGTAGCGATATAATTGTCTCTTTGGAAAAGGTGTCCATGCAACCCAAACAACATTACATTAAAAATGCTAAGGAAGAAATTGATTTTTATATTAATTCTGAAATTCTTATGTTAAAGTGTAATACTACAAACCTAATTAATGAAATGGACACTAACACAGCATTGAAAAGTTTCGTTCAATGGAATGACATGAAAGTTATCAGTAATGACACTAAAATGTGGTTCTTAGGTGAACATTTAAATTTAGTATCTAAATTTCAAAGTCCTAACTACTATTACTATCCATTAGGAGCATACAAAGATTCTTTTTATTATTTAGAATGGAATAAAGAAGAGGTATGTAATGTGCTTATTTCTGTAGATAACTAATGTTACTTACTTAAGTTTTAGACAAGATCACAAGAAACAGTCACTAGGTTTCAATCCAACCTACATTATTTCATATTTATTTACATTTAATATTTAGAAGGAGTGTCTAAAAAAACACTATGTTCCCTCTGCCTACCCTGCTGTGTGCGGGATACAGCGTGAAGCTGATTTATTTTTATTTAATTTATTTTATTTTAATATTTGAGACATTATTATATATTTTTTAGATAAACATTATGCATAACTAACCTTTTGGTGTACTCCATTCATGCTAACTTTGATTTTGATACAACAGGCACTCAAAATAACATTTAAAAAAAATTATAATTGTTATTTCTTATCATTGCAAACAATGTTTTTTAACCAACTTCCTAAAAGAAGGAGGTTATCAATTCAACTGTATTTTTTGTATATTAACTTTTTGAGAAATATAAAAATAATTTATAATAATTTTCAGCATGTACATTCTTGGATAAGTAAAAATAGCACTACAGAAAATATTTTCCACATTTTTTAAAGTGTTATTTCAAACTTAAGCTAAATATATTAAAATATTGAGTGATTAAAATATGAAACAAATTATTTTTACTTAATGTATATATGTAACTAACAATACACTAAATAAACACAATGTTCCCTGCATATTGTAATATTATAGTTGACACATATGCTTTTGTTCATACATAAAAATGTATGAACTTTGATAGATTTTAATGTATGCATGTGTTATAACTCTTACTAAAAACTCATTTCATACACATTTATGTTTCATCAACACAAAACAATTTATCACCTGCTTCACTCTACTTAACATTTATGGATAACCTTCACAAGTCTTTGAAATGGAAGTGATCTTGACTGATGGATTCTTGCACTGTATGGACCCTTTGGTTTATATCATTGTTTTTTTTTTCAAAACAATTTAAAGCAGAACTGCAGAACCATCCATCCATCCAGGACATAGGTTTGAAGTTCTTGTTGGTGGAGAATAATTTTTTGTCTTCTCTTATTGAAGAAATGATCCAAAAATCACTATTTTATTTAAAATATATGTGAACACTCAATTTTTTTAATTTTGATAAAGCTTTAAAATTATGTTCAAATATAAAATAATTTATTATTTATTCATAAAATAATTTTACATTTTCCTTTGATACAAAAATTTTTGATTACAGGGTAAACTAAATATGTTGTCTTTTCCTCTATCCATCAAATCAATAGCATGGTTAGCTAGGATTGATATTTGTTTCACATATTTATAATATGATGTCAAGAACAAAAAATCTAACTTATTTTTTTTTTTCAGATTGGGATTTATTATGCTTCTACTTCTTTAGTTGAAGAACAAAATAATGGAGATTATGTTATTGATATTAAGAAAACACAATCATCTCAAGGAGCACTTAAATCTAAGTTAGAATCCATCATTAATAATGCAATAATAGAAAATCCTGTACCAGACCATATAATATCTGAAATACAGGTATTATTTAATAACATTGATGATTTTAACTTTCTGATAAGTATGGCTAAAAAGCTTTGTCAACATAATGTATCATATAAATCTATATTATATCCCCTTCAAAAAAAGATTTATGGAACTAATGATAAAGTTCTTATGAATTTAATTTACGATTTAATTGTAAAAATTGATTTATTAGAGTATGTAATTTTTAGAGGTGGAAATTTATATAATAATATTGACATTTTTGAAATGAATTTTGTCCAACTTTGTATAGTATTTATTTCAAAGTTAAATGCAGATTTAGCTTCTATTTGTTGGTTAAAGTATTCAGAAATTAATCATACTGTAACTTCAGATAATATTATAAACATTTTAAATGCCATACCACTAAATATTAAAATGGGTGCACTAGTAATATGGTTTCGCAATTTTATACCAACACTTCTGGAGCAAAACCCTTTCTATATAGATTTATTTGTAAAATGGACCACTGATAGAGTTTTTCATTTGGAACAATCTACATATTGGCCTAAAATAGGTCTGAAATTTATAGAAACTATTGTAGATGTTTTAGAAACATCAATAAAAAGTATATGCATCAGACCAATTTCTATTGATGATCTTGGAATTATAAAAGATCACATTAATTATATATCAGAATTAAAAGAGAAATATAAAATTAATATGTTACTAAGTGAGTTAAGTTCACTGAGTTCATCTGAACTAGCCTTAATTATGTTACGACGATGTTACACAGAGGATTTGGAACCTTACTTACAAGATTGTTTAGTCTCATATGCTTCACGACATCTTCTAGATATTGATGACATTTTACGTTTGTATATAGAAAGTGAAGCTGCCAGCTGTGGTGGTAACATTGATGGTCAACGTTTAAACATATTACTAAATACTTTTCATTCTATTACCAACCGACTTCAATGCCTCCTGAGCGTCCTGAGAGTTTTAGAAGTTCCTTGGAATGCAACTGTACTATCGATTGCGACAGACGCCGCTGCATTGACTCATAAAGATTTTACTATCACAGAAAATGACATGGAACTTGCCAAAGAAATCTACATTGAATTAAATTATGCGAAAATAAAAGTTATTTTAAAAAAATATAATTTACCATTAATATGTACTGATTATATACTGGTTATTCATAAATTGGTAAATACTTCGCCAGTAGATTTAGAAGATTTGAAAGTTATAACAACAGTTTTAACAGATTTTGCTATTTATGCAAATATTTCTTTCATAGACAAATGCTTGAGGGGTTGTGAAACAAACACAGCATTACAATATTTTCAAAATCTTACATTTAAAGACCAAAGAATTATTATAAAAGCATTACAAAATAAATATGAGCAAATAATAAATGGCACTATGTCTAGTCCACTAATTGAAAAGAATTACCTAGATTTCTTAAAGGGATCTTGTTTACTTAATAATATACAAATAAACAACTTGGAAAATCTGTATCACTTAAAAAATTCATACAATATAAAACTCAATTTAAATAGTGTCAATAATCATAAATATTGTACTAAAGAACTTAAAAAAATCAAACAAAATGAAGATTTCCAATCATGTTCTGGCCGTGGAAGATGTATATCAAAGCTTATTAACCAAAATTTATATAAAGAATCTGAACTGATCAGTAAACTACGTCAAATTTCTTCTAGTAGATCTGCACGAGTGCTCGTGGAATCATTGGTTTTGTCTGAAAATAAAGATGATGATAATAATATATCAATTCTATCCGAATATAAAGATGGCAACAACCCTTTTCTTTTGGTGGAATCCCACAATATATTATCAGAAGTTGTCAGTGCTTGTAGTGAAGGTCATCTTCATCACTTGCTCAAATATTTATCTATACTTAATGGACTTATACATACTAGTGTTATATTGAAAAATCTTTCTGTGGCATGGAAGTTTCAGTATATATTTTTGTCTATGTCTTCCATTAACAATTTTAATGATTTAATACAATTTTATTCATCTGTTTCATTAGTAAACATCACAGACTCTACAATTTCTGATATGTTGTCTAAAAGCGACTTTATTCCATTAAGAATATTTGCCAACTTTGCTGATCTTTCATTAAATACAGGATTATCATTATGTGATAATATTTTAAAAATGAGATATAAAGTTACAAAGAGGCTCCTTACAAAAGTTTTAGCTTTTCAAGATTTTGATCAAACTTTAGTAACATCTCTTTTACTGACGTTGAAAAATACCGAGGAAATGCAAGACAAAATGTGGCTTTTAGATTTGCTAAAAGGGCAGTCAGACTGTCTAACTCCTTACGTTTTAAATTATCTGTCTTCCCCAGTTATTCGACATACTTTTGAACTTGAGCATATTCTACCTACTAGTACCATGTCGCATCCTCCACAGTATATACTGAAGACAAAGTTTAATATAAATTTATCTGAAATAGCAATTGCGGAAAACACTGAAGAAACGTGGGATGGGAAAGTACTTCTGTTTTATTTTTTGAGACATAATCCGTACACGTCGTCCGATCGTGTTGTGGAATTGTGTAATACTCTAAATGTGTCCCTCAATAATGGTTTTTCCTTATTGCTCATATCTTTATTAACTAATTGGGATTTGAAATATAAGATATTGGAAAATGACTTAAGTTATCGGGAACTGATTATCGAAAACGATGCTGCAGATTTGTTTTCGAAATGTCTAATCTTTTGGGAAAGTATAGACGACAAGGAATTTTTAATAGACGTACTCAACGATTTTTGGAAAAATGGAGAGGTAGTGATTCATGGTTGCACTGTCTCTATTAATCCTTATTATTATGAAGTATATTTTTGTATTTATCACTTAATCTATTCTGCGGTAACGGAGTCAAAGTATTTAAAAGAGTATTATTTATTAAATTTCTTAAAGGGATATCAAAGGAAAAGTGCTCCAAAACAGTATGAATTTGAACTTTTTTCAGGTAAAGGAATTTTTCCTGAAATCGGAATGTACCGATTACCTTTTCATCTTTTTATGCGTGACGATATGTGGTCAAACCTAAAATCAGAAATAACATTAGAGACATATGAATGTTGGCTACCTGTAGTAGCTTTACTTTCACTGGATGGAGATTTACAAACGGCTAAAGATATGATATGCAGTAATGCAGTAAAGCAAACGATGACCACTCGCAAAAAACCCGATAATGACAATATTTCCAAAGACAACGAGCACTGGCGCCTAACTTCACGAGAAGAACCTTTACTGCGAGCAGCTCATCGATGTGTAAGCTATATAGCAAACATGGAGTGGGCGAGTGCATGTCTGTTTTATGTACTTCAAGGGTGTGCAAGAGGTGCAGACCAAGTACAAGCTGCTCAACTCTGTTATCAGTTCTCTCAAAGGTGGGCCACTGTTCAACCTGGAAATCGAGCTGTCAGGCAAATGGAAAAATTGCATACCACACTTTCAACACGTCATGCCCTTTATAAAATAAATTGGGCCTGTGAAGAGCTTATTCGACTGTCAACGGAACCCGCTCAACTTATACACGCTTTATATTTACATCCAAATTTCATAGAAAAAATAGTGCGCCACGATATAAACCGCGTAGCAAATGAAATAGCTGACAAAAATAACATTAACATTAGCTCAATCAGAATCCAGTTATTGGAAAATATGCTTGATAAAGTCTACAAAGAGAAAAAATATTTACCAGGATTGGATGTAAAAGAGTTAATTACGGCTAAGTATATACTAAAAGCTACTTGCCCAAAAATGGGGGCGATATATTTATCTAGAATTGCCTTTGATGATGAAAGCGATTATAATAAGTGTAAAAAACTTAGAGCCCTTCAATGTTTGATGAGTGTCGTAGAACCAGACACAATTATTAAAGTTAGCAATCGAGAACGCGACGTTCTTTGGACATCTTTATTAGAACTACTGCATATTGTCAATCTAGAAAAAATCGACATGCCTTGGATTGTCGCTACATTTACACAAAATAAGATACTTGCTATTAACCAGCTAATTCAAACTGGAAATAATAATGAAGGTCTCAAAATTGCAGCCCAATTAGCTCATAAGTATGGTAATATAGATATAATACATAATGTTATACCTCTTTTAATCCGTGCTTCTTTGTTTGAGGAAATCATACCTCTTTTGTTAAAATTCCAATATCCGCCCGACAAAATTATTTATTCAGCCTGGCGCGCAATTATTTTAAATCCGTTTCAACGTGCAGATTATCCAATCACTGATCGCCAAAAGGAAAAGTGTCTCCAGGCTTTGAACTTATTACCAGTATGCCCTGTAATTAAAGATGAAGATTTAATTGAAATATGGAAAAATTGTGTGAGATGTAAATGTTTAGGTTTAGGTTGCCTCGTTTTACCATACATGACTCCTAAAACAAGGCAAAGCCTTAGTGAACTGCATCGGGTCGATAAAAGAAATCTTGTAATTAGCCTAAAGAATTTGATTTCTGAAAGTTATCTTGTATCGGGTGCTATGCATGTTCTGGAAAACTTAACAACTAAATCATATAAATAATTCATTATCAAAATCTTATATTTTATAAGTTTCATTGTAAGTTTTCATTTAAATTAATTAAGGAATTAATTAGATAGTATTAAAAATATATTTTTTGTATTATATTGTATACATGTGTTGTGATCATATTTATAGGAAGTACCATTAGGCAATATGATAAGCTTAATCGTTCTAAAAATATCAGAAATATATTATTGTCATTAAAGGTGTTTTAATTGTATTTCTAAAGTGTATATAAACCTGCTTATTATTGTATAAATTATGTATCTTTTGTTCGTCGTGTACTTTACCATACTTAAAATTTGTAAAAAAATATACAAATCAAGCAATAGAATTTTTATTTAATATATTTAATATAATTTATAGATAACATGATTAACTACAACATTAATAAACGAAAACACATAGTACTTAAAATAATTATAATTAACTTAATTTCAAAAAATATTTCAAGTCAAATAGTTTTTTTTTCATAAATAACGCTTGGAATTATTAAATTTAAAACCACACCTATAATCTTTAAAAGTACTAAAACACGCTGCAGTCACCACATACATGTAAATTTATTTCACAATTGAGTACAGTAGAGCAATCCGAATTAATTGGGATTCTAATCCATAGAATTGTATTGATTCAGTCATCCATATTATTTAATTAAACGAAGATGCAAACCATATTTACATAAATAAAAATCTATCTATAATATAAAAATATCTTAAATGACAAATGGGAACTAAAAATAAGACAGTTTCGTAATTATCTATACATAGTATATACAAAGTAAGCATTAATAAATTTAAAATTTTGGAGTCACAGTTAGGATAAGCGGTTATCGGTTGGGTTGATCCATGTTTGGATAATTGATTCTGATAGATAACGCACACACACAACTAAAATTAAAAAAAAAATATGACAGTATTTTATGTAAGTAGGTATGTAAATGTCAAAGAGAGCAAGAAACACTAAGATTTCTCAAGATTAATTTTCCTATGTTATATATAATAATACTATCAATGTAGTAATAATGTAGATGCCGGTTGTGGCGCAGGGCCACAAAGCGTGACAGTAAAAGTCACTGTTTATGGGTTCGATCCCCACTCAAGGAGATTACGTATTTACTTAACAAGCGCTAAGTGTCTTAACACTAGGTAGGGAATCTAGCCTACCCTACTGAGTGCGGTATACAGCGTGGATTTTTTTACTATTAATGTGTTATTTTATCTTGCTCAGACAATACTTTGATTATGAAGTGAACTAGTCTGCATAATGTTTAAAACGAATTTTTAAGTGCATTAATAATTAAAAATGTAATATAAATTGAATTATCAGTAAATATTATTTATTGAGGTAAATAAAATCTTCAATTATTTAACAAGTTGATGTGCAACAATTGATACAAGCACTTTCAAATATTTATACTTTCATAAATACAGACAAAAAAGGAATATACTTAAGTTTGGAATATTATGTTAATTATTTAAATTACAATTAATGATGTATAGTTTTTTAATCTTTTAATAATTTATATCCTAATATATGGATTGCACGTGAAAGACAGTGAACGTATATGTGAAGCAGCAGGTAGGACCATGTCAAATAAAGGTGAGTAAATCCCATGACTACGGGCCAATTGCTCTGGTGTTTCCTCCGACTTGTTAGCTCTTCGTGATATTTCTACAACATCTTCGCGAAGGAGCAAAAGGAGCAAGGTTGATTTACAATGACTTATTGCTGCTGCCAAATGGATTGGTGATTGATCTGAAATAGAAAATTTTTGGACATGTCAAACAAAAAGTAATTGGCATTAATATTATGTTGAGTGAGTGAGTTGAGTTTTATCCCTAGTTGGGGTCATGGATATATCTATTTTTTCCTTCGTCCTATATCACACATATACCAAGATAAAGAGTACCTAGGGGATTTTTTTTCTATTCACGATGTTTGGCGTTTGGCATTCCGTTCTTGACTACCCTGCTAGGGATAAAACATGAAGCTAGTTTAGTTTAGTTTTTTAACTTTGCGGCCAATACCTACGACTCGAATTCGGAATGAGGCGTATGCGGCGGTTTCCCTTTAATAGGTTTATGCCTGCGTGCGTCGTTCTTGAAAAATGGCCTTTTATTTTACAACGATAATTCTATTGTTTATTTTGTTTGAAAAATCACTTTTTCATTTTTGGGATATTTTTTTTATTGTATTAGGCTTTTAGCTACTCTATAGCTAAAGCTGTTTTATTTAAAAAAAATTATAGGTGAAGGCAATTTTTAACTGGATCTTTTTTTAAACATGCATTTTCCTATTGTGTAATATTATCGATAAGACGCGATATGTGCTCAACTGATAGGCTCAGAATGCCATAATCAAAGAACCATAAGCAAAACAGAACTTAAATGATTAATTACAAAATATTTTATTAATATATATAAAATACAACTATATTGATGAAGTAACATTGTTGCCACTTGTAAAATATGTACATATATGAAAATAATTAAACAAGTAATTCAAATTCTTAATTCAAAAAAATTTTTGCAAGCACTTCTGTACTGTAGAATGAATATGTCACCAGCTCGGAGGGCAGCTCTTGTGAGGCGAGCCAGTATAACTCAACAGTAGTTGCTCTTTTCAATAGCAATGTCACAATTTTATTGATACTTTAATTTGTCAATACAAAAAAGTAAAACAGAATTTTAAACAGTTAGTGAATGCTATTCGTACAAAATTACTTTTTGCACTTGTATTCAAATTTATGTATTATGTATTATTTTTTTGATAAAAATATATATTTTATAGGAATCTATTTTTGTACATTTTTCACTACATTTTCCCACTAAATATGAACAAGAAATAATTCATATAAGCTATAAAGTACAGTATGGCTTGAGTCCCACTACATTCCAATTTTTATAAGTGTGGAATAATATTTTAAAAATTAAAAATATTTAATAAATAGTTCTCTCGCCAGGCAATAATTTTTAGTAATTATCTTTGGGTAGCAGAAATTTTTAAAATTGTCCCTGCAGAGATGCTAACAATATAAGTTGCAACAAGCGTATAAAAATTTCAACATAGCTTGATGAGAATGTGCCACAAATCAGAGATTAGAGTCCCGCTACATTAAAAATTTTATATGTTTTCTAAATAAGTAAATACAGTACAGTTTGTCCCAGAACATCTCAGTGTTCCACATTAGATGTCTTTATATATATCACTGACATATGATTCCCTCTCTTCAATACAGCTGATTATTATTATTATTTAGTTTAAAATTATCTAAAGAACTGTCTCATCCATTATGCATATATTTTTTAAAATTACTTTCATATGCTGTCCTCTATTCCATTGCAGGTGACTGTGGTGTGATGCCCATTTTACTGACCATAAGGAAGTAAACAGTACAATTTTATTATAATATATACTAAAAATATAACTACCTCCATCTGAGAGAGCACCAGGATCTGAACCAGCAGCGAGTAACCTTGCAACAGATGCATAATTATTCCAGTTGCATGCTGAATGTAATGGTGTCCATCCCATTTCAGTTTTTGCATTAATATTTGCTCCCAAACTAAGTAAGTATGCAATCACATTTATGTGATTACTATAAGCAGCTCTGTGTAGCGGTGTGTATCCATCAGAATCCCGAGCATGTACAAGCCCAGGTTGCCTATATAAAATTTCTTTGAGAGTACGAAGTTCTCCATTTTCGGCAGCCCACAGGACGTGATCAATTGGATTTGCTACAACAATCAAAGATTATAAATATTTGTTTTAAATTCAACAAAGTCGCATATTTGAATTAGGAAAAAGTACCTGTAGGATCCTTAACAACGTCAACTTCTTGATCAGCATCATCCCAACCCGATACAAACATTCCAGATGTTTCTGGATTTTTTTTACATCTTTTTATTTCTTCAGCTACTTCCTTAAATTCTTGAATCTTAGCCCCTTCATCCTCTGAATCAGACATCTTATAAAATTCTAGAAAAAAATATCGGTATTTAAGTATTTTTTTAATGTTCAAATAACATAGAAATCTTATATGAAGAAATAACATAAAAATATTTCTTACGTTCTTTAATATAACGTTTCAATTAATATGATACTTCAAATAAATAATATATTTAAGCTTTCACGAAAAACTACGTCTTCCTCATTGCCAAGTTTCTGATTATTATTGAACAATGAAAATGAACACAGTTGCCATATACATACCAAAATGAGTAATAAATGGTGATTAATATCTGCGGTACTAAACGCAGAATACGGTACAGAAAGACAAATATAATGTACAAAATTTATTTAGTTAATATTTATACACAAAGGTACAATATTTTCTTTTAAATTGGATAATGTAATATTTCTATAAAAATGTTATTTATAACAAGTTATAGTATATGAAGGGATATGTTGCTCGCTTTATTACTACATTCTATATAACTGTTGCATATTTCCATTTTTCACATAAGGTACACTATAATCATTATAGTTATTTTGTTTTTTTATTATTTTTCATCAATACACAATGTTTTGCTTAGTTGTGTTTGGTATGACAACACTATGCTGTCGGCCATGATTAGATTGATATTATTTTCAACATGGCGCCCAGCCTAGTTCAGAGTGTGTGTGTGTGAAAGTGCAGTGAAATTATGTTAATATCAATTGTTTATTGTGATAAATTTAGTGTATAAGTGAAAAGAGTGTGCATTAATGCAGCGGTTATCTTATCATGGCTTTGGATTTACGCTTGCATTCTCCTGCAGGCGCGGAACCTGTTGTTTATACATGGCCCCTCACATCGGGTCATGGCTCGGTAAGGAATATTTATCAAAATTTGGTTACTTAAAAACATAAACATTAACTATCCTTCAAAACAGTTACACGTAATAGGCGATTCCATTTCTTATATTCTGTTACTAAATACACCTAAAGAATGAGAAATATGACATGAAATATCTTAGTGTGTAGTTAAAATAACTAGATGTATACATATGTATAATGTAGATATTGCGTTTAGCTAATTTATAATAAAAAGCTAAGAGTGAGTTATTTTAAAGGTTACCATCTTTTAAAATATAATTTAGGTTTATATCTTAATACACTGCCTCATCACTGATCACATGGATCTGGTGTTGTTGAGTGTATTGACCTCGTGTTTTGTCAAGGTGTCGGCTTTTTTTAGATATGTACACACTGTTGCGTAGCTTTAACAGTCCCATATTTACTCATATTTTAGTTTAAAATTTAAGAAATCTTGTGACTGCAAAAGTAAACTTAAAATCGTCCCCAAACTAAGATAGTCTTGTCTTATTATCTATATTGTTGCTATGATATTTTTAGGTTACTCATTCTAATTGATAATAGACGAAAAATAGATTGCACTATATTTGCTATATTTTTTGATATCTTGTTCTTCTTATTAAAAAATAACTCATGACAATATGTCCCAAAAAGAGATTAATGAATCCATTTTTTAAAAGTAGACTTTAAATTATAATTGTTTATAGTAGCAGTACTTAAAATCTTTACCTATCTAAACCTATGGCTTTTAGGTTTAATATTAATAATAAATGTAATAAAATATAAAAGTTATATTGCTGAAAGTTATACTGTTAAATATAAATCTACTTAAAATATGATTTCTTAAATCATTATTATTAAAAATATAAAATAGATTGATGTGTATTTAATAATTGGCAAATAAAACTTGTATTGATATAATTAATAAGTGTCATACATGCCCACTCTATCATTCTAGTAATTATAAAATGTGTAATTGTTTTAAATACAATGGCAAATATTTTAAATATTTCTTACAAAAACTACAATTATGATATATAAACTTTTTTTCTATACCATAAGTATAAACACAATTCTATGCATTTTTTTCATTTGAAGTGATTTATTTATAAAAATTATAAAAATGGAAAATACCAATTTTTATTGTATTATACATAATAGTCTAGCTTCTTTGAATTCAGAAAAATATATTTTATGATATATATGATATATTTCATAACAACAATAATTTGCTGCTTTTAAACACTACAATCCTATACTTTTATTGTTGGATATTTTGGATGACATTAAATTACAAATATATTTTGTAAATGAAACTGTCCTTATTTATTATAACTTATACATTTAGATATATTAGTTATAAAAAAATAAGGATGGCAATTTTATATAATGACTAACTGGGAAAACGATTGAAACAAATATCTAGTCTAGTTATAACCTTGGGATATTCCACCTCAAAAGGTAAATAGGAAATACCATGATTTGTTATTAGGTATTCACCACTGACTGCTAACTACTTTGATTTATTATTATACACTCATTTGTTTTATTTTTAGTCTCCTGCTAGATCCCACATATTGGGGATATATCATATTGGGATGAGGAGCCCCCTGCCTGTTGTATGTGGGACTACCACTTAGTATTAAGACACTCCATCGCTAATTTTCATTTTATAGCAATTTGTCTTGTTATCAGAGTAAAAATGAATATATTTCCTTCCCCCAAGTAGGAATTGAACCTACAACTCATAGTCTTGTCTAAAGTCAAGTAGAGTGCTACACTACAATGGCCAGAGATGATAACATAAACATGAATGATAACATAATATTATTTTAAGGAAATTGTTTATTTTTTCATATATATTTCATAAAATAAATTCCTCCTTCTTTAAAAACCTTACAATGCAGTGCAATGCATTGCACAAAAACACTGTCAAACAGTATGTATATTGTTTGAAGAAAACTTTTGTAGCCAAATGGTATGTATAGTAAGCAGATGGTATTAAGATATCTACTCTGAAAATGTGGGTTGAAGTGTTATACATATGATGTAGTAGAAGAGCATCTGACTTTAAATGGAATGATTTTGGGTTTGGTTTCTGCTGTATCAATGAGTGCTTCACTTTGGTAGACAATGTACAGCATTGTGAGTGTGACGAGATGGTGACAGAGGGACTAAGTTCACTTAACTACCTTGCTTTATACAGGGAAAAAGTGTGATGCTAAACAAATTATAGTTAATTTCAATGGTTCATATAAACACCCAAAACAAATATGCCATAAAATATTCTGTTAACTTATAGCATTTATTTTTGTTGCAGGACAAACACGATGGAGCTTTAGAAATTGTAGAAACAATAAGGTAAGGGCAATAATTCTCATTATACTCGAAAGCTTTTTTTTTTGATAGTGCCATTTCTCGACGTTTTGTTTGTTGTTATTCTTAGCATGAATTTAATGGATTTGCGGAAATCGGTAGGTGATTCTGTATTCTAAAAATGACAATGCGCTCTAATAATTAATAGTTGCGTGAATGTTCGCATAATACGAAGGACGTAGGGGCGATGACCGCCCGAAACAATTTCGCGCGCACTGATGAGTTACCTACTTGCAATGTAACCTGTAACAAAACATGACTTTCGTCATTTTTAATGCAACATTAAACGGTTCTTATAACCTACTATTATTTAGTCTATATCTGTATGTATGTATATTCAACATATTTGAGACTCTTGTTATAGCATTTTTTGTATTATCCAATATATTATTTTATCGTATAAATTTAAAGAGCAGCATGATTATATGACGCTTACTACTCACCTGTTATGCAGGTCGGAAATAAAATAACTAGTTTGGCAAGTTGACCCGTTCGGTCCTGAGCGGACGGGGTGGCGAGGGCGGTCGCGACCTCCTCTCGACCGGACGCGTTCACTCTTCCTTTGTGACCTTGAAATATAATCAAGGAATGCCCTAAATGCTACGATCGGCCCCCTAAATAAAGCTCCCAGAGATTGATTAAAATTTATTTGTTTTAAGATAGTTTCTTTATATATTATCAACCCACAACCGTCACGTTTAAAAATAGTTAAGATAAAATAAGAAAAAAAAAATAGTCAGTTTAGATAAAATAAATAAATAAATATAAATATTACATAAAATAAAAATTTAATAGGTAATAAATTTAATGTTTTAAAGTATATAGTGTAATTTGGCTATTTTAAAAAGGTTCTCTATAAAATCTTGATATTTAACGACAGTGGAACGACAGGTGCGTGTGGAATATCTATAGACGCTTAATTCACTTTGGTGCACCTGTTATTGAACTGCACAAAGGTTAAATATAAGTTGTGTAAGATGCTATTACAGTAGGGTGCACATTGCAAGAACCTACAAAATACTTGAGTTGTTTCAAAAATGTGATAAAATTATGTTCAGAGATTATATTAGAATTTTTTTTTGTTAATGATCAGGTGGGTGTGCGACGACCTGCCCGAGATGAAAGGTGCATTGGAAAAGAACATACTAAGCGATTACGACACCCACTCGTACGAAAGTATGAGAGCACTATGCGACCGCTTCAATCGCGCCATAGACTCCGTTGTCGCTTTGGTAACTATTATTAGTAATATTAATTTAATCTTATTGTCTTTTGTTGGTATAAAAAAGAATTATATTAACGTATACATATATTCTGTGCTCACATAATTTATCAAAAAAAAAAGCGGTTATTGTTATAATTTATGTGAGAATGCTCACGTTATTCCGCAACACTAAGGTTATTTTTGATTACTAATTTAGAAGTTTGACATCATCAATATCATTGGTATTTTTAGATTGTATTTAATGAAAGTTATACTTACAATAAATATCAGTACAATTAAATGCTAGAGTTATTAATTTTCTATTATAACTTTGAATCTTAAAATGCTAT
Source organism: Heliconius eleuchia (assembly GCA_018230625.1). Classification (NCBI taxonomy): domain Eukaryota; kingdom Metazoa; phylum Arthropoda; class Insecta; order Lepidoptera; family Nymphalidae; genus Heliconius; species Heliconius eleuchia. The sequence goes on along the minus strand of DWAP01000078.1, from coordinate 1,961 downwards.
TAATTTTTTTTTTCATTATCTATCAATTAATTGTAGTCTAGTAATAGTAATGTTGTTTCTCTACAGGGTCGGTTATCACCGCTTATTAGTACTGTTATCTTAGAAGGTCAATTTTGTAGTGTTGGTTTGCCTTCACGACTATTATAGATATATGTATTTGAACTGCATATTTTATATTTAAATGGGTAAACTATACGTTATAACTTATACATATATGTATGTATGTATATTATATGTTACTTATACGAATAATATTTATTCTAAGCCAGTCGTGGTGCAGGGGCACAAGTGTCTGACTGTAAACGCGACTGATTGTGGATTCGATCCTCACTCGAGGAAATGAAATATTTAAAATTTTAATTTTTTCGCTCTGGTATCGAGGCGTAGCGCTGTGTCGACTTCCGCCATTCAACATGCAGAATTTTAAAATTATACGGAAAATGAGAAATGAAGTGTCTTCACTCTCGGTTCCCTCTGCGTACCCTGCAGTGTGCGGGAGGTGCAGTGTGAATCTAAAAATAATAATTATATTAAAAGAAGTATTTATATTATTTTGGATAATTTGAATATATATTTTTTATTTCCTAGTATAGATATTTTTTTAATACCCTAGAATGCTAGTCAAAATAGAGGAAACATTTAAAGCAACAATACATATATTGTATATATTAAATAAAATTTTACGCTACAAATGCTAATAATGAAACAAACTTTTAATACCGTGCAAAATAATAGAAAATATATTTAAATAATACATTTTCGTCTCACATTGTATTAAAGCACTGGCATAGTTTTTAGGTCGCGGAAAAATCGTCAATGTCACCTTCATTTATTTTTACACTTCCTACCTATTTGCAAATAAAATTTCATACAATAATCTTTTAGTAGTTATCAAATAAATATTATGTTATTTATTAGTTCAAAGGGCTAAATACCATTAAAACAATATTTGAATACAACTACTTTTATTGAGCTATTGTTTCTAAGACAATCATACGAAGCATGTGCAAAACGAAACGTGAATGTGGGGCAGTGAGGGGCAATGTGGGGGGAGTGGAACGCGGAGTGCAGGAGGGAGACGTGAGGGCCAAGATGGCGGCGAGGACGCAACGATCGATGGTCGTAGCAGACACCGCACGAGGCTACTCTATTTATACATGTTGCACACCATTTCTTACTATGCCATGGAAGTAGTTTAGGATTTTCAAAGGCCACAAGTGACTAAATAAAAATACGACGAGAAAATCATTTCGAACAATTTCGAATTTATTCAAAGTTTATATAAACAATATAAATGTATAAACGTGTGTGTGACTTTTATATTTAGCCGTACCGTCTATCTCTTATGGCTTATGCTATCTCGGCAACATACTGTTAGACTATTTATATATAGCAATGCTGAAAATAATTGTTACCGGGCGGTGGCAGCGTGTATTAGAAATAGTAACACTAGTACAAATAAAAGTAATAAGTTTTCTTTTTAAATATGATTATATCAAAATAATAATCACTTATTATTATAAACAATCATATTATAGTGATAAAAAAAAATGGTATAAAGATATATTAATAATGGCCATTTAAATAGCTCTTTAGGATTCGGTCATGATGTCACCAAGTGATCGATGACACTAGTCATACTAATGCGTATACTTATCACGTTCGTAACCTTGTGCTTACGATATAGGAAGTAACATTACAGATACAGACAGACGCACGCTAATACAATTTCCTTTATTACGTTTTTAGTTCGTATTTATTAATATAATATTATTACTAATTGCTCTTTAACAATCGTTTCTCTTTGGTAATATTTAGGTAAACTAAAATATGTTTATTTTTTGTTGCTTGTGCACTGTAAATAGTACATGTTAATGACTAATTTTAAATTTTAATATATGTAATCAATACTTATTTCGAAAACGTATAAAAATTTGAACGTAGCGGGACTCGAACCCGCG
>DWAP01000077.1:0-32344 GCA_018230625.1 Heliconius eleuchia | reverse complement strand
AACTTAATTAAATAAGTAACCTTTAAGATTGCTTAACATCCCACGTCATTTATTGTATAGAATAATATGTATGTTTTCCTATCTTTATCTAAAATTGACATGAGGAAAACACACACCACAAAATATTTAAAATATTTATGTTATTGACATATTACCTATATGACTTTCAATTTTATCATATCATATTTGCTGATAACAGCACGCAATAATATACAATTCAATATAAACTATTTATTATAATTATAATGCTAATGTTTTTTTTAAATTTCATGCTTTATTCCGCCATATGTATGGCTTAGTGGTTAGAACGCTTGGACGGTTTCCAAGAGATGCGGGACCAAATCCTATTTCTAAATAAGCAAGTTCAAAAATTATTTGTAGTGTTCAATACGTTTTCGTACGATATGGACAAAGCGAATTATATGCAAAAAAATTCTACAAATGAAATCCAACTGGCCGCGTATCACGATCTATATAATTATGCGTTTTATGTAGATTCACTATATCTTGCACAATTCTAAATATTAAGTTTATCCAAAGTATTTATTGTCTATAGGTAATTGTATAGGTTCAACATATTTAATAATCCTATTTAACAAATTATATTTTATTTAGGCGACTTGCCTGGTTAAATACGCTTATGGTATAGACCAGTTTCCCGACGTGGGGCCCACGCCCCACTGGGGGGCAATTTGATAGTAAAGGGGGGGGGGGGCCTATACTATCATAAATATATATTTAAAAATGAACTCGGTAAAACTTTAACCCTTTCGCTTCGACCTATTATATGCAATGCATAGGTCTACTCGGTCATCGGTGCCAAATTTAACAAAAAAGGCAAATTCTTAGTCGCCGTAAATAATTATGAGGTATAATTTCGTTTGAAGAGATCAAAATATCAACTGGGTGATTGGAGTCTTTCAGGAGACCACGGGCCCATCGTAACGTTGTAATAGTTCGTTGATTTATTATTCATATATATTATATAGATATAGTTGATAAGTATTTGATTTCATTATTATAATAGGGGGGCATTAAAAATTTTAGAAAGGTTAAATTGGGCCTGGCACAAAAACATTGGGAAACACTGGTATAGACTATAGATAAACGAAATAAAAAAAAACACTTATTTTATAAAATTTAATTTACTCTGTTGACACAACCTATAGATTTCGTATGCCTGAAATTCAAATTAACATTCGTAAAATATATCACTCAAACATTAACTTAACAATATAGCGTATAATATAAGGTTGAGATTCATTAAATCAATTTAAATTAGTTTATGTTATTGTCACAAAAAAAATGTTTAGAAGACGAATAATCTTATAAATACAAAATTTCACAGATAAATAAGTAGTACAACCAAAAATACGATAATGTCATTTAATTTTAATTATCATAAATTAAACACGATAAAAATATATTATACAGATATTTTTGCATTTGAATGCAGGAATTATATTTTTTATTGTTTGCAAAATTTTATGTAATATAAATATTATTTTTAATTATTTGTACTGAGATATCTGTTACATCGTTAGGTTTTAAGTACATTATTCAGATTAATAAACATTCGTCGTAATCGAAAAACTTGGGAGTTGGGACGGATTACACATTGAAACTTTCATAAGAATCAAAATTACAATAAGCATTAACACATAATTTTTGTTTCTAGGAAATATATATATATATATATATATATATATATATATATATATAGAATACATCACTTTAATATGGAATGTTATATATTAGTTAGTAGTAAGCGTTTATAATTTACACATTTTAAGAGGCTGTCGTGGCGCATCGCGTCGCGTAAACACGACGGTTGTGGGTCCGGTTCACAATCGGGGAAATGAATTATTTTCATTTGCTCACTGCCTTAAGGAGACAAACTAGGGTGTAAAAATTGTTATATTTCTTTCTGTATAAACTGTACAATGTTAAAATATTAAATAAAGATATTATCTACTGCCCTTTTACATGTCTGAAGCTGAATCAGTTTTGACACAATGGGACCGCGATAAGACGATCACGGAACTCTACACGAAACTAAACACATATATCATGTTTATCAATCACCATGCATAAATTAAGATTAGAAAAGTATGATGTCTGCCTTAGATTAAGAAACAAATTATATTTTATATAATGAAATTGTAAAAAAAAAAATAATAAAAAAAATCTTTTGATATTTTCTATAAATTATGCATATTTTTATACAAATTTTAAATATTATTGGTTATTATATTTATTTTTGTTCATATAAAAAAATATAATACTAGAATATGATTGTTGATTTTTTTTAAATATCATATTTAAACGTTTCTCCTTACTATTTATGAGTAATATATTTTTGCCATACATAAAGAAATTAAAAAAAAAAAATACGAAAAAAGTTGATAAGCTCTGAATAAAATTATTAAAATAATACTATGTTTTGTACAAATTGTTTTTCGTTTATATTATGTTTATAAATATTAATGCAACAACTGAAACTGCCTATCTAATCTGTTTTATATAAAATAAAGGTAAATATAATATAAATAATATAACTATAATCAATAGCACTTTTGGTGTAAGCTTAAGGTTATACTACATGACTACTGCTTAAATGAGTGTATAATATATACATATTTTCTACTTCAATTCATAATAATACTCCTAACGTTATACAAAACGTTCATTCTATTCGATTTTTGCACCTTATTTATATGGCTTAAAAAATAATGTTATAATTTATATGTGATATCTGTTAGTTCATTAAGTACATCGATAAATATCACAAAACAGAAATCGATATTACTTCTGTAAATAGCAGTTAGGAAGTATATAAGAAAAATTATTAATTTCGCAATAAATATATTATAAACATATGCAAATCAAAAATAAAATTACATTTACTAATTAACGACACGAAATAATTATATCTTTGTGATTATTGCTTTTTCACGCTAAATAACCTTACGAAAAACATTTTCATACATAATTTTGTCGTAATATATATTCCCATATACGAAATACATACACAATTTACATCAAATTATATTTTTTATATCTAATATTTGTGACCAATTCCTGTATTCAAATTAAATGTATGCTAAATCCTACAGAATATTTTTTTAAATGTATATTTCCATTTCTTCGCTCTGGTGTCGAGGCAAAGCGCAGCGTAAGAGTTCCGCCGGTCAACACGCATTGCCTCCAAAATTCGGCAGTAAGTGGGAAACGGAGTGTCTCGACACTATGTTGCCTCTGCCTACCCTGCTGTGTGCAGGATACAGCGTGATGCTGATTAAATACTATAGATATATCGTCGGCGTCAGCTTTGGAATACAATTTTCAGTAAAAAAATGTTTTCGTGAAAATGATTACTTGCAGTATTCCTTTATCTACTGCTGGAATGATAAATTAACTTGCACGTATCGACTGTATTGATAAAACAGTACTGTCTAGTACCTTTTAAAAGAATTTATGTCTGTTTTAAGGCAGTTTTCAGATAAAATTCAGATAAAAGATCCAGATAACATTTTTCAGATAAAAGATAAAGTTTTAAGATTAAAAAGGCAGTTTTCAGATAAAAGATCTAAATAAAATTGGTGAATATTTGACAAAATCAGACCAACTATACGCACATAGAGGGTATTTCACATAATTTTTAACAAAAAAAGCCGACTTCAACCGGATCCTATAAACAGAACCTAACTAAACTCTCATCAAACTCAAGTGTATTTTTCCCAATAAAAAAAATATTCATCGTAATAAGTTGGCGCGATGTTAAGTTATTCGTCCATTGGTCGCGCACATACTTAATGCAAATTTAACACTTGTGTGATTTTCCCATAACATTGTAATACACGACCAAACTAAAGTGGGAACACACGGGAAGCACCAGCTTTCAAATAAAAAAGAATGATTCAATCATAATCATTATACCCAGTCAAAGTCTCAATTTTAATATTTATGATTATGATTGCCTCAGTAACAAATATAAAAAAAAACCATAATGTCGAATTAATAACCCCTCCTTTTATAGAAGTCGGTTAAAAACTACGTCTACTTTTCGTTAAATTACATAGAGAAAAATGTTACAATATCAATGAGGATTTTTTTTTTACAATTTAACAATTCAATTCGGTATGTTCGACTTGGATTGATGGAAAATAATAAATGCGTCGATGATACTGAAGGAAAGTATGGCCATCCATAAAGTACGTCACACTAATTTCATAATTTATCCCTTCTCTTACATGTAAGATTTTTCTATTTAGTGTACCGTGTCACATACTTTGTGATTTTTAACCGAGAAATCAAATCAGCAAGACCGAAAATACGTATGTTTTTTATATTTTGAAATTTCATGTCAAGCAGTTTTAGAACCTCTGTTATATAATGCCAGTTTAACGCCCCCTTCCTTAAAGTGTGACGGCATTTATGGACGGCTAGGCGTACAGCGTGAAACATTACATCTTCTTTTTAAATATATTAGGTATGTTCATGTTGCTCTTGGACTGTTGGAACATTTGCGTGACGCGGCGTCCCACGTGCGCGGGGCGCGGGGAGGGCGCGCGGGGCTCCCCCGCCACCGCCAGCAGCGCCTCCACTGCGGGCCGGTACTGGGCGAGCGACGGCGATTGTACAACTTCTTCTAATTTTCTATAAAAGATACGTTATTTTATAGTTTTTATATACATCTTTTATATTTTTACTGTAGGCCTCTTGGTTATTTACATTTATTTATTATACCTATCGTCTACTTAAATGATTGTTTGATATTTTATATATATTTGCTTTATAATATATACAAACTAACTAAAATCTTATCAAGTGTGAAGGGCTTGGCTCCGGGATAAGGACAATTGAAGATAAGGTAGTAGGTTTTGGTGGTCAGAGCGTTTGTCTGCTACGTTAAAATTTTATACGTTTCTAAAATGATTACAGTGCGATCTACCAGTTGTGGTCGTCCTGTAATTAAGTTTCCTGATTTTTAAGTGTTGTACATTCGGGAAGTAAATAATAATAAAAAATAGAAAAACCGGAAAACGAGTATTTTTCCGCTAGGTTTCCTCTGCCTATCCCGTTGTAGAGCATAGAACTGTCTGTCACCTCAGGGCGGGCAGCAGCGCGGGGTGGCGCGGCGCGTGGTGCGCCGCCAGCTGCAGCGCGGGCGCCAGCGCCGCCGCCGCGCCGCGCGCCGCCGCCTGCGCCAGCGCGCACAGCTGCGACACCGCTGCAACATGCGTCAACTTTGCAACTATTATTTATCAAAACACCATTATGAGCCGACATAATGTGATCTTGTCATATGGCCCTCGGTGACACAGACGACAAAAATATTTTAACTAGCGGGTGCGCGCGGCTTCACCTGCTTATTTGCACCCTTAGGGGTGAATTCTAAAAAAAACACGAAACAAGTGTTCAATAAAATATTAATTTTAAGTCTGAATTTCAAATTTTATAAAAATCGGTGTCGATTTGAAAAATTTTCCATACAAACTTTCAATCCCTATTTCATCCCACGGCTGTGCGCGCGTCTTACCTCCGTCAGTCAGGTACATGTCCTTTTATATATATAAAGATTATAATGTGTCCGCCTGTTAAACGGCCGAGCGCTTAATACGCTGACAAAGAGAAAGATCTAGTGAACAGCGCCAGTGGGAAAGGATTTTTTTTATTTTTACCACACTTGTTGTTCTAACATGTAATAAATAAGTCCTACGTTAAGTTAGATTAGTTTAGGTTTAGACAGATTGCTGTTCTTTTAACATCGAAGGCAGTAATCTCAGACATATTTTAGTTCTATATTTAATTTGTATTTCCTTTTAAAATTTAATTAAAATGCATTTATATATAATTGTGTATTTTCTTAACCCTCTAATTGCTGCCCTCACAACTATCTTGTAAACGGAATGTCAACACTACCTGTTTATAGATTACACTTTTGCGACGGTTGTGGGTTCGATTACCACGAAGTAGAATTAATTATTTTCATTTCCTCGATTCGGTAAGAGCACAATGCAGGAATGTCTTGAATATTGCTCTAAATAGAATCATTGCTATAAATGGAAAACGGAGTTTGCTTTATAAAGAAAACACCGCAATGTCCAAAAAATATATTTAAAATCCATAGATAGAATAGAAATACCTTTTTCGGACACAGTATGCGTATCTAGCGCTGGCAACACGAGCAAGGCCAGCGCCTCGGCCGCGCGCGAGGCCTCCCGCGCGCCGAGCGCGTGCGAGCCCACTATAGACTCGAAAGGCGGCCAGCACTGCGCCTCTAGAGGAAGCGACCGCGCTATGCAAGTGCGTGTCACGCTTCCCCACGCCGTTATGGCTGCTTCTCGGACCGATCTGTAATACAGTTAGTCAGCTTCACGCCGTATCCCGCGCACACGGAACTTCTGGAGGCATTGCGTGTCGAGTGGCGAAACTCAAAGCCGCGCTTTACCACGCCACAACAGCAAAGAAATGAAAACATAAATAAATATTTTATTTTCTCTAGTAGGAATTGAACCCACAACCAGTCGATTTTACAGTCACATTTTGTACCCCGGCAATCCCGGCGCCACGACTGGCCTCAAGTTATATTATAATAAATTTTAAATAAAATGTATACAAGGTATTAAGGAAATTATAACAAAACGTTTTGTTTGATTTATGCTGTATTCAGCATACAGCAAGGTGGGCTGAGATAACCTAGTGTTAATGACAATATAAAATTCATATAGGTGGTGTTGCAACTGTCACATTATCTGACTATAAGCACGATGGTTATAGGTTCGTTTCATACTTGACAGTATAAATTATTTTCTTTTCAGACGTAAGCAACGATTCTAACTGATGGTCAATGGTTTGCCCGCATTAAATTCCGCCAATATGCAGGCAACTTCTTGAAAATCAGTCAGCATATAGAATACGGATTGTCTTAACATTCTGATATACAGCGCGAAGCTGAAAATATTTATAGAAAAAAAGTAACTCACTCATCATCATCATACAACAATGCAATTATCGCCGGCAACAGCTGCTTTTCCAAACATTCCTCATCGACTTCTGTTATATTCACTAGCTCGGCTATCAGAGAGGCGATGCACGCTCGTATTGCGTTGCCGCTGGTACTATCACAACTACTTGCAGAAACTGAAATATTGTGTGAAATTATTCATATTGAGGCCGTCATAGCAAAGTGGTAAACGCGTGTTGTGACTGCAGATGCGACAGTTGTGAGTTTGGTTCCCACTCGAAGAATGAAATATTTAATTTTTACATTTTAGCGCTGCTTTCACACTATATGCCGCATACAACGGGCTAGGCAGAAAGAACCTAGTGTTAAGACATTATATATAGGGAATTATCTAAAAATGTACACCTAAAATATACGGCCCAAGATGTCTAAATTGAGCTTTGTATTTTTGTAAATGATAATTTTAAGTAAAGTACTGAATTCAAAATTCATTCTCCAAACACGAGCCATACGATATAGATCTTACTCTTATAACCTAAGATCTCAAGATTCTCTACAAAAGTGATGAAACACTCTAATTGTGATATTGAGTTTCTTTGTTTAAGTTAATAGCTTGAGATCGTGGCGCAACTGTTTTTTATTAAATAATTTTGCATTTCCCCAGATCAGAAGGTAACAAGACAAAGCGCAGCGTTGAGTTCCACGACTCAAAACGTAATCATCCGAACATTGGACGATGCGTAAGGTGCCTAATCACTAGATTCTCCCTGTGCCTATTTTGTTATAAAAAAAAATGTAGATACATATACACAAAAAATGGGCGAGAATATATTTTTTCCCCTTTTTACTTACATTCTCTTAGGTGCTGTAAGTAGCAATTGAGAACATCTGGACGATGTTCCGTCAACCACTTAAATGGTACAGACAAAATTTTTGTTGGAAGACTCCTTATACTACTGTACACAACCCATCTGTAAAAAACAAACATATTTAATTCAGTCCAAGTACATATACTCATATAGTTTAAAATAATAATCGTACCATAAGTCTATGCCTAGATAGAAAATTAGACAGAGGAAACCTAGTTTCTTGATACTTCCCGTTCTTTGCTTTTCGCGTAACGCACCTTATTTTATCAGAGCGAAAATATGAAAATTTTATTCTAGTTATTTCTTTCAAGTGGGAATCGAACACATAACTACCATAACAGAACACGTCTACGCCACGAGGGCTTCAGTTGTTTATTGAGTAAATAATAATATTATATTGCACCCGACATGACGAACGACACAGCATCTGACTAAAGCCCGACTGTTGTGGGCTCGAATTCCATTCACGGTGGGTAAATACATTTCTTCACTCTGGTAACAACACAAAATACGGCGTTGGTTCCCCCACTCAAAAAAAATTGCCTGGATTGTGGGAAACACCGTGTTTTAGTGGGATAGATGCGGCGTGAAACTAAAATATATAATTCACGTAATTTTCGTTTGCACTTACTTTTGTAAAAATTCCACACGCTGTTCAGTATCATCAACAGTAGCCAATATGGTGGTAAGGTAAATACCAACAATTACAACACTGTCTACATTCACGGTATGCAATTTTTCTAATTTATTTTCTAAGTCCATAATAATCTCAATAAAGATAGGATTTAATACTTTCAAAGAAAATTCGAGACCAAAGTTGTCTAAATAACTGTTAAATAGTGCAATAAGCATTTCATATATTGCGTGATGATTTAATGCTTTGCTCTTTGTCGCGACATCTAATATTTGCTTAATACTGGAAAAAAAACATCAATAAAAAGTCTTAATGCATTATTAAAAAAAATTAAGGCTTTAAAGAGTTACGATCAAAAATATTACAAAAAAGGTTTAATAATAATTATAGTTTTATAATTATAAGTTCTTAAAAAAATAAATTATTGTAAAAAAGACTCATTATATATTGTTTTGACTTCACGTTATATCCCGCATGTGGAGAACTCGGTGATTTTTTTATTTGAAAACTGACAACACTACAGACATTTGGTCCGTACACAACTCTGAGATCGATCTTGTGAAGAGAGTTGAGAGCAATTTATAAATACGTGCTTAATTGTGTCTAAACGATTTTTTTTCTTTCTTATACATTCATTTCACATTAACATAATATTATATAACAAATAATAAACAAATAATACACTAAATTACTGTAATGTAATTTTTTTTATATGCTTAATATATATATATTTTTTTGCTGATGCTGTTTTGATGTGATTGATTGACAAAATATGATGTGTTATTGTAATTACTCTTATTTGTATGTGTTTGTAAGTTCAGTTAAAGAATAGAATATCTTTATCTTTTCTATGTTTCATAGAATATACATTAAATTATAAATTACAAATACTCACACACTAATAAACCAATCTAATTCAGACCATCTAATATCAGGATTTTCTTTCAAAAGGCTGTTCATAGCTGCTAATATAATCTTTGCATTGACATCTTCACTCAAATAACATTGTAAATCTATAAACTTCTTATTCGGCACTTCTTGCAGGTTAATGGTTTCCATATCACAGTTATTCAGGTTTATATCCTTAACTATTTGTACATTAATTACATAGGCCAATTGCGCTAAAACTAAAGCTTTGATCACATCTAAGTATAATATTACTGTTTTCCATTCATTATCTATGCTTGCTTGTATTAAGTTTTTCATTACTTGCTTATATAGATCAGTTGTGAATTTACCTAAAAATATGTTTAAAGTGAGTAAATGTAATCAATTTATATTTTAGCTTCGCACTGTATACGTCCTGCTTACAGCAGGGTAGGTAGCCTAATATTAAGACACTCCATTGCTCAGTTTCTACTCAATTTTCGAGACATTGTGTGTTTAATGATGGAACTAAAGGCTGTGTTTTGTTTTCTTACCAGAGCAGTAAAAAAAATACAATCAAACCAAGAATCGTGGCATTACCATTAGGACGCTGTACGACTGCGACAATAAGGTGTTTTTTAAATTTATGGGTTACTTTTAAGGAGTCAATTCACTTACCACATAAGAGAGCACTTCTAGCCAAAACCGGAACATATACACACACAGCGTCCTTTACGTTTTTATCCACAGGATCTTTCAGGAAATTGAACAATAAATTTTCCAACTGGGCATATTTGTGTTCGGAGACTGGAGATATAAGACATGCTGATTTCAGACCTATGCCTCGTATTTCAGGTTCACTGGACTCGCACATGAGCACCACCAAGCTTAGTAAAAGCGAAGTGCATAATTCTATTGGCACGTATGGAGCTATACAAAGGCATATTTGGCTCGCCAGCACGCGTCTTTCTGGAGTTCGAGACGCCAATAGTTCTGCTATAGACGATAGCACTTCGCCACTACCACCCCATTTTACTATCAAGCTGGTTGCTATAAAAAAAAGTTTAAATGGGAATAATTAGAATTTTTTTATGTTCTACTTCGACACAAAACTGATATTCTATCAGTCCATTTATATAATTGATTACAAAACAAATCAGCTTCACGCTTTACCCCGCACACAGCAGGTTAGGCAGAGGGAACCTAGTGTTAAGACACTGCGTTCCCTATTTTCCGCCGAATTGTGGAGGTATTTGCCTCGATGCCAAACCGAAAAAACAGAAATATAAATTTCAATAAATATTTCACTTCCTCGAGTGGGGATCGAACACACATCTCTATTGGCCTCTCAATTCTATTCATTCATTATTCTATTCTAAATTCATTGTAACTCGAAACAAATAATTAGAAGTACAAAAAACAGAATTTGAAGTTCGAAGGTCATGTTCTTTTTTTATTTTTTTCCATATTATTATTATTTTATTAAACATTTTCTAAAAAAATATCCACTCCGAAACTAAGTCTAAGTTATGCCTACACGCAATTTTATTTACTACTTAACTTCACGCTGTATCCCGCACCGTTCCGTGTAACACTTTCCATCCAATTAGCGAGATATTGTGCGTCGAGTGGCGGAAAACAACGACGCGTTTTGTCCTGTTTTGATTTCCCCGAGAAGTCCAATCGTACGTAGGAAGTTTTGACCTTTAATTTTTTTTTTACCTTCACAAACAGCCTTGACATCACTCGCCTCAGGCTTCTTGTACAAGGTGAGCAGCAGGTGCAGGAGGCGCGAGCGGCGCGCGTCTCCCGGCGCCAGCAGCGCCGCCGACACCGCCAGCAGCGCCGCCGCCTCGCCGCGCCGCGACACCAGCGTGTGAGGGAGCACCTGGTATATTATTTACATCATATTAATTATTTATAATGCAATACTTATTGCACTTCATATTAGAAAAAACAAAAGAAAAAAAGAAAAAGAAATTGACGCACAAAACGCGGTCTTATCGCTAATCAGCTGTTTCTACCAGACAACCTTTAGGTTAGGAAATTTATAAGATAATATAGAGTGGGTGGTGGGTAAATCCTTATAAATAAACATAATACATATATATTTTAAAAATACCCACTATTATAATATTTTAATATGTATAATAATACCAGTTCTTCGATCAATTAACGGACCCAGAAATATAGTAATAAAGCTTAAGCATTTTGTACAATTTGGGTTTAATATAACTTGGGTTACAATTTGGGTATAAGTATAAGCGGCGCAGCCGCATGTAGGACGCTAGCAAAATATAAAATTCCACTAACCCTAGGTAAAGTGTCAGCAACCAGAGGCAAAAGTCCCGGTAACGTGATTGGTTGCTTACTATTCACTAAATCCAATAGTAGGTCGTTTGCTAAGGGCTCGTTGACGTCCAATGTTTCATAGCACCATGACAGTAATGAGTCTTTCAAGCTGCTTGGCAAGCTACTGAAAACAGATATAGAATTGTAATTTTCTAATCACTTTATTTTATCTCTTCTTTAATTTATTTATTTTTGCTGCATCCTGTATTTCGCATATAGCAGGATTGGCATAGGGTACCTAGTGTCAAGTCGCACAACGTAAGGTCGCTCTTTATCTTGTTGCCAGGGCAAGGAAACAAAAATAATTATTTTCTAATAAAAAGCAGGTTTACGCTTTTTCACGCATATAGCAGAGCAGACAAATACAACCTAGGGTTAAATAATTTTTTTAAAACATTATGTGTTGAGTGGAGGAACTAAACACCATATTTTGTCTACAATGCAGAGCAGAGAGAAGCATGAAAATAATTTAAAAATAACCATATCCCCTAATAGTCGAGGTTAGTGTCGAGTTAGTGCATAAAGACACTGTCCCAATGCACTAAGACAACCTCGACATTTCAACACATTTTGAAATAATCTGAGGCCTGTGGTGCAAGGGCACAAAGTGTGACTGTAACTTGTCACCTATCAACTGATAATTTATCACCTATCAATCCACATTTCCTTGTTATTCTCGAAACTGCTGTACTCGTATTGCACTCTAGTCCACTCGCCAGCATCATTTATACTCAAAGTTTCATCAAGTGTAGTGACACTACCGCGTCTGCACGGAGAGCCCCGCACGCTGTCGATTATAGCAGGTTCGAAACTATTAATAGAACCCTCCTTCTTTGTCCTGAAAATATAATAGAATCATTTTATATTAGTTGTAGAAAAAATTATTATTATCTAGCATTTTATATATCACTAGTTATTGTTTTAACTTCATCCTGTACACTGTTTACAAGGTAAGCAGAGGTAACCTATTTAACATACTCCAATCAAATTTTAGAGACACAGCATGTTGAATGGAGAGGTTTGTTGGAAACTTAGGTTCCTGAGCCCCAACAAGTTAGTGGTCAAAGAGCTTAGTGAGATTTTAGTGGCTTAAAAGGATGGCAGCCAATTTAAAGGATGGTTAGACTTATATATATTTTCCAAGGAGGACCTTGACTTTTATTTTGTAAATGAAAAATAAAATATCTACAAAAATATTTTTACTTAATTATTTAAAACCACATTGAAGTACATATAGTTATGGAATACAATAGAATAAAAATTAGTACCAATAAAGCAATTTTCAATCCCCTACTTGGGTTGTTTTGTTATTAAGGTTTGATTCCCACTTGTTTTTAATTTAATTTCATTTTCTTACTATGAGATGGACATAAAGCTTAGCATTGTGAAAAACCTGAAAATGAAGCAGACACTAGGCTCACAATTTTTTTTTTGTTTCACAATTTATAAAATTTCAATACTTACATTCCATTGTTCTTATCACTATAAATCATTTCAAATTGTTCTGGTGTGGCACTGTGAGTGGAATTTCCACTCCCATAGTGGTTTTCAGTTGCAGTACAAGTTATTGGCTTCTCATTTGAATTTATCAATAACAATTTATCACTAGGTATTTGTAGCTCAAGTGTTTTACTCTCAGATGCGGGGCTTGTTAAAGAATTCAGGCTAACTATTGCTGCGTCATATAATTTTTGAAAATTCAACTTCTCTGTTTCTAGAGCCACTATCTTTTGTTTCAACAATTCTATTTCTTCAGCTTGAACAAGAAGCTGCAATAGATCAGTTAGGGTTTTTTGTAATTGTCACAGTATTTTTAAAAATGCATGTTATATATTTAGTTATGTATATATATAACTCCATGCTGTATTCTATATATAGCAGGCGAGGCAAAAGGAACCTAGCATCAAGACACTCCATTCTCCTAATCTTCCCGCCTAGTTTTGGAAACACTACTGATAAATCTTATGATTGAATGATAACATCATCCCAATTTAGTTAAAAGAGAAAAAAGTACATAGTAAAAGATGGCTTCATTATGAGTACACCACCAAATGTGCCTTAAAAATATGTTCCAGAAATTAATTGATGAAAGTACTAGATACACCAAGATCTTTTATTAAACTAGATAGAGTAGTTATACCTCTTATAAACTAATTACCATGATCAAATTAATTATAAACCTATTCCTGGTAAATATGTTAAGTTTACAATATTTTAGGTTAGTAAAATGGATGTAGTGATAAATGAATGTTAATCACCTCATGATTCCAATCCATATCATTATCCAGTGATGTTTGACAACTCACACATACATTTCCTTCATCAAAATCTGTTTGACATTCAAAATTGTCATAGAATATGTTAGTTTGAGTGGCAATGTCTACTTTTTGTACATTTGGAGTGGATGCACTACCCCAAAACAGCGATATTAAATTGGCAGGTCTGGGCATATTTAAACCAACATCATCCCAGTCTTCAAACTCCTATAAAAACATTTATCTATTAAATTCCATACTCTCAGTTCAATTTTTTGAGACATTGTATACTGAATGGCAGAACGAATGCTGTGCTTTGTCTCGTTTCCAGAGTGAGATAATGAAAATTAACAGTTGAATCCTGTGCCACTATGCCATGACGGTGCAATATAATGTTTTAGAAAAACAGGTTCAAATTCACTTAAATACAACAATTATATTAAAACTCATAATAATTATAAGTTTTTAATTTTATGTAAGGATTTAAAAAAAACTTTAAGTAAACTTTAATATTAAACATGTAGTATAGTATATAATTTTTTACTTTTCTATTCTTTTTTAAAATATTAAATATTAAAATAAATCTTGATATTTTTTTTACACATAGCATGGTAGGACCAAAAAATCTAGTTATACCACTAAGAGTTTATACTAATACAAAGAAGAAACACTCTTTCACCACTTTCTACTTATTACTGCTTTGTGAATAATAGCAGGGAAAGAAAAATAATATAAAAATAACCATTCTTTGGAATAATAGGATTCACAAATACTTAACCATGCAAATTATACCATAATTGCCTCTAAATAAAACATACAATACAAATAAGAAACCTGATCTGGATTTTCATCTGAAAATGTTATACTAGTCAATTTATAGTTTTGAAGAAGTAAGTATTCATTTATTAAAAAATTCAGAGCTCTTTTCTCATGTGGCTTTAAAGATCTTTGACTAAAATTTTTCTTCAATGTTTTGTCAAGATTTGATTCTTCATCTGAAATAAATTGAATATTATATTAAAAGTTTATACAAATTTAAAATCTAATTAATTACTTGTTTCAATACAAATCATAGTAATATAATTCCAATATAATTCATAATATTTACAAAACCGAAGAATTAGTTAAAATATAGCTGAGACTTATACTTAAGCCCCTTTTGTTTAATTTAAGTAGCTATTAATTTGATTTTCAATGTTTTTTTTATAGAACACACCAGCAAATTGAGTTAAATTAGCTCGTAGAGCATTGATAGTCTCTCGAGCCTTCCGTAGTTCAAATTCAAGTACAGCAACGTCACCGCCACTTCCGCCGCGATCTCCACCACCATCTTCAGAATATCTTGCTGTATCTAACGAGTCTAAAGTGGCTTGACTGGGTGTGCGGTCTATAAACAACATACATATATTTCATTTTCACGTAATATTCACTTAAGATGTTTAGTAAAATAGGCAGTAAATACTTACGCATCGAACTTAAATCTGTAGCTCTTGATACATGTTGTTCAAAGTTTCCTGGATTTGAAAAGAATTCTCTAAGCTGTGGTAGTTCCCTTCCACTTTCCACAAGCTCTGTATGAAGTTCCAAAGCGGTTAGGAATAAATTATCTTTTAATAATTTTGTAGCGACATCTTCATATGTAAGTGCTGGAGATGCTGCAAAAGAACTATCTTCTGCATCTTTATACGGATTCATTTTTCTTCTCTAAATTACTCATAACAAGCTCATTATGAGTATTAACTCTAAACTTTCTAAGAAAAAAATCACATCCTACAAGAATTCTTAATCAATGTTTGTATACCAATTGGATTTCAGATATATATTTTTACGGATTTTCATTGCTATGGCTATAGAATTATGGAATAAGTACTGAGCACAGTATAAATAAAAATTATATTCTGTATTATTAATCTATGCTCAAAATATTATTAAGCACACAAATTACATATACAACTGATAATTCTACATAGTATTGTAACGTTGAATGGGATCAATAGAAACGATTTTTCAATTTAAGTTATTTATAAGTATTGTTTATCTACAATTAAAAAGACAAGCAGAAGCCGACTGGGCATAAACGAGAGGCTCACTGAAGTGTCGTATTAGAAACGGAGTCTTTCCACTAGATTCCCAGGTTTGTAATGTGCGGTATATCATACAGCGTAAAGCTTTCAAAAAAGAAAATAAATTAAATTTACATAAACGTTTAAATTAACGACGAATATTCCCGTACAACCGGCACATATAGTTAAATCTCATATGTATCGTATCGTATAAATCGTACGTATAATATAAAGTAAGAAATGAATACCATAGAATATTTGTTTAAAGTATAGCCCGTCCAGAACTTTATGCATGCTGTATCGCAAACACAAGTCAAATTCACTCATAGTCATAGGCATAATATTTTTTTAAGTGTCACGCTGTATCCCGCACACTACAGGTTAGGGCAGAGGGAACCTAGTATTAAGACACTCTGTTCCCCACTTTCCGCCGAGTTCTAGAGGCATTGCGTGTTGAGTGGCGGAACTCAACGCCGCGCTATACATCGACACCAGAGCGAAAAAAATGGAAATATAAATTTAAATAAATATTTCATATCCTTGAGTGAGGATCGAACCCACAACCAGTCGATTACTTTTTATATTTAATACATAATAATTTCAGCGGGTATTATTTTCTTAAAATAAATAAATCAGCTTGTCAAGTATATATATAAAGTACTTATTGGACTATACCATTAACCGATGACGCTGACCCCATCACTAAAGCGAACGGCCCTAAATATGTACTATTGCCACACACACCGTTCCCGAGACGAGGTCCCAGTTTTTCGGTGGCCCAATCGCGCTTCGGCGCGAGAGAAGCCCGCAACTAAAAACCCAAAAGGGCATCAAGAGCCCTACCCAGTAGGCCTAGCTCGGGCCGAGCGAAGCAAAGTCACCCACTACAAACGTGTACGCAAGTCGTGGTACGAGTCTCAAAGGTCCTTGCGACAATATGTTTTCATATGTTGGTGCCTTCCACGGTAACCAAGTTAAGGTCAGAGCTCTTCTAGCTTGGTCTCCCAAAACTCGGTGACGCTGTAGTAGAGGCCAGAAGGGCCAACAGCATACTGCTCATAGGCTTTTGTCAACTGTCAACTCTAACAACACTCTTCTTTCTAGTTTTGTTCTCTTTCTTCTTGATCAATAATTACGCTATCCGATTATATATTAGGATTTTTTTTTCGATCCGGTACTTATTATACGTGTATTGATACTAAAATCGAATGAATCGTGTAATCTCTATCGATTCACACAAGTATCAGGTCGGAGCGAATCCCTACTCTGTAGTGCTGAACTGCTGAACCATAAATATAAAATAATAATAGAACATAAACGTGGGTCGTAACGTCTTTTAGACATAATTCCTAGAATTTTAATATTTAAGAATATAATCTGTAAACATATGTGCAACGATATATTTAAAATTTAAAGAGATATAATTAATTCAAAAGTAAAAAAATTTGATTTTTTTAATAAAAAATTTGTATGTTGATTATTTGTATTTGATTTTTTCATAATTATATATTTTTTTAAGCTATATTCACTTAATAATATAATAAAGTCCGCTTAATTATTTAATAATAATAATCTTTATTTATAATTAGGTTGCTTTTTTGAATTTCACTATTATAAAATATTCATAATTGTTATTATTAATTCCATAGAATTTAACTTATGCATTAGCTAATTTAAATTTTTAGCATCACTTTTTCTTTTCATGATGTGTGTAATTTTCACACGTTCTTGTTCTAAGAATGGATATGAAATTATTGTGCAATGCTTACAAAATCAATCTATTGCTGTCTCTCTTTTCGTTCGAGGGGTAGTTAGATAGAGCGAGATGCGACTATGTTAGAATTGATGTAACTGACATGACTAATTTATAATATAATCTATTTGAAATAAGTTAGTTGTACTGAATCTGCTTTTGACAAATGTGATACTGCTTACTGTCCGAAACTACGTATGTGAAATAATGGTTATGCTTGGCCCCGAAATTAGTTATGCGATTAATCGATTCGGAAGCAGTTTCTGAAACCGATTACGTTACAAAACGCCCATGTCTAATAGAACATGTCATTGTCAAAGTATATTATTTCAAACGACAAAAGTCAAAACATTAACAGTAAATATAATATAGACAAATTAAATTTTTTAAACTTTCTATAACTTAGTCATATATTCAATATAATTAATTCCATAACAATGTATTATTCTACTATATGTGTGTGTTAACAAATAAGAATTTATATTCTTTCAGAGACATATCTTATATCTACTTTTAAGATTAACCCTATTTTATTTCACAATGGGTGAACCATATTTTAACTTAAAAAGAAAACTTGAACAGCTGGGCTACAACAATATCCTACCGGTAGATGCCGTCTCTTTAGTAGAATGTATACTTGCTGATTTATTACAAACTACGCGTAGTTTACAGCATTACATGGACTTATCTAAAGAAGCTCTCTTACAAAGAGATGCTCTGATGATGGAAGCAGAACCTTATAAATGTGATAATGCTAAACTTATTGAAGAAAATAATAGGCTCCATACAGAAATTATACAATTAAAAGAACAATATCTTAAAATAAGCAAAGACAGCAAAAGACGTCTTAAATGTGTAAACGACGAGGTTAATAAAAAAGAACTTTTAATTAGTAAACTGCAATGTGATTTAAGAGACTTGAGTTTAAGAGGTCTTTGTGCAGAAACATTAAGCAGTCGTAACAAGAGCAAAAGGAAGGATGGAGGAGATATTCTTGCAAGTAAGCCATGTGATTGTACTGAAAAATATTCATCAATGGAGAAAAGGTGGACTGAGACTAATAAGACAGTACAAGCATTGCAAGAAAAAAATAATGAATATATTGATGAAATTGAATTACTTAAGTGTCAAATAGAACATAGGGACAATGAAATTGTCAGACTAAAATTTTTTCTAGAAGGTGGTAGACCTTCCTCTGCAGTTCATAAAGATTTCTATAGTGAGAAACCAAGTGAAAAGATACAAAACCTAATTAAACAAATAAAAGAACTCGAAATAATTAACCAAGATATGAAAAAGGAGTTAGAGAAAAGTCTAGAAAAACAACATGAAGCCATGCTTCGTGCTTTATCTTTAGCAGATAAAAATAAAAATCTTCAAGAAGAATTACAAAAAGTTGACAAATTAGCATTAAAAGTAGAAGAAGATTGCAATAAAAGACTAGCATCCATGGTAAATGATGTTAATTTTATGCGAAATAAAGTTGATGAGCTTACTTTTAAAAAATCTGAACTAGAAAGAGAGCTATTACAAAGGCTTTCCAACAATACTTCACCAACAATCCAGGATTGTTTAAATGTAGCATTAAAAGAAAAAGAAACATTACAAACAGAAATAAAAAAAATAATAGAATTAAACAAAAGCTTGCAAGAAAAAATTGTGTCACTTTCTGAAGTAAATAATTGTTTTAAAAATAAATTTAGTATAGATACGGAATGTCAAGTGAAGGATGAATTAAAAAAACTTTTTGAGGATGAAAGAAAGAAATATGAGACTTACATACTAAATATCCAAGATAAGTTAGCTGAAGCTCTAAATCTCTTTTGTAAAAACAGCCATATAGAAAAAGAATGTAACACATCATCAGCAGATACATCTGGAACACTTTTCCTAAGAGATCTACATATAAAATTGTGTGAAAGTGAACAAAAAGTTTTAATGTTAAAGAAAGAAAATGAAGAATTGAAGAATATAGCAATACATAAAGGAGACAATGACAAAACTACCTATAAAGATATAATATCTCATTTAAATGCAGAAAATACTGAATTATCAAAAGAAAATATTTTATTGAGTCAAAAATTGAGTCAGTATAAGACTCTTAATTCATCAACATATGACAAAATTGATGATACTCGAAAACAAAACATCCAAAGGCTTAATGAAAAAATTGAAGAAATGTCCCATGAAATACAGTTGTTACAAAAAGATAAACAAGAATACAATATGCGTTATAGAGATGCTTCGGAACTTGTTGATAAGTTAAAGTGGGATTTAGCTTGTAAACAGAAAGCATTAGAACAATTAGAAGAGGAAAACTGTTCGTATAAAATGACAAATAGGACAGAAAAAGTATCTACTGAACAATTAAAAGATGAATGTAGTTTTTTAAGAAAACAAATGAAGAAAATGCAAACCGATTTTATAAGAGAAAAAACTCTTGCTAATCAAATAAAAAATATACAATTAGAAACTGAACGAAGTACTACAGAGATTCAAGGAGAACTTCTATCAGTTCAAAAGAAGCTTAGTATGTCAAAGGACACTATAGATGGTTTAGAAAAAAAATGTCATGAATTACAATCTGAAGTAATGAAACTCAAAAATGACAAATTAAATTTAATAGACAATATAAAAATTATAGATAAAGAGCGAGATAAAATGGTTTTAGAATTAGATCATAAAACGGAAAATATTAGTATCCTAGAGCAAAAACTAAAATCACAATCATATGATATCAGTAAATTAGAAAATGAAATTTGTGATCTCAAAAGACAGGTTAATCTTAATAAAGTAAATGCCCACAAAGTTGTGGACCACGAATCACAAATAACATTTTTAAATGGAGAAATATCAAGAATAACTAATCAGTATGATACTGCAATTATAGAAAATAAACACTTACAAAGCAGCTTAGCTGATGCAAATGCTGTTTTAAAAATTACAAAAATAGAATTAGAAAAATCTAGAAAAGATGTAGATGGATTAAAACAACAATTACAACATTATGTAGCCGAAATAAGGAGAATTGAGGAGCTGCTGTCACAAAAGGAAGCAGAGAGGTCTGACATGTTAGAACAATTTGCAAGTCTTTCTGTAGAAGCAAATATATTAGAAAATAATAACCATTCTCTTGAGAGTGAATCTGCATCAAAAACATTACAACTACAAACATATGTAAATAAAATTCAAACTCTTGAAGAAAAAATTATTGACAAAGATAATATAATTGACAGTCAAGCAGCAAGAATTGCTACTCTAACATGTAAAATAAATTCTCTACAAAATGAAATAAGGTTAATAACTGAAGAGAAAAAAATTCTTGAGCAAAATATTTTGTATCTAAAACAAATGTGTAACAATTTTCAGTCAAGTGAAAAAGTTATTACAACAAATTTAGAGGAAAGTGATTCAGAATTAAAACTATATGAAAATAGAATTAAAT
Source organism: Heliconius eleuchia (assembly GCA_018230625.1). NCBI lineage: Eukaryota > Metazoa > Arthropoda > Insecta > Lepidoptera > Nymphalidae > Heliconius > Heliconius eleuchia. The sequence continues at coordinate 11,136 of DWAP01000077.1, read as the reverse complement.
CGCTTTCTAATGTTAAATCGAAATTAGAAATGGAAAAGAAAGAATTAAAAGATAATTTGATAACTTCTGAAAAATTATTGTCTAATGCGAGAAAAGAAATTGTAGAGCTAAAATTAGCATTACAGGATGCTACAGCTGAGACTCAATCCTTGCATGAATGTGTTAATAGACTTTCAAGTGAATCCACGATTGGTGAGGTAATACTTTTATATATTTTTGAACTTTGTCCTTTTTAGTAGGGTTTAGTCATTAAAAATTCTCAAAAAATTAAAATATTAAACATTGCTTTTTCTTTTCAGAGTATTCTGGCTAGACAAAATTTGGAAATTCCCTTGATGTTAGAGGGAACGATTCATGAGTTAAGTCATGAAGATGATGACAGTGATAGATATAATGATCATAAGAAATATTCAAAATATCCTCATAGTAGTACTTTATAATTTTGAAAGACAAGACTGCCTTCCTGCCAAGACAAGATACAAGCACCTCTTAAACTGATATTATGGAAATTAAACAAATGTATTAAGGGTCTGTCAATAATTAAGAAACTAAAAATCAACTAAATGCTCTTCTTTTTTGGAGAGGTCTTTCCATTCAATTTTGAATATCTGTATATTTTAATGTAAATATTGACAATTGACATAATAAATTTAATAAAGACAAAACATTTTATATAAGAAAACCAAGTTTATTTCCTTCCCATTATAATATACAATGCAAAAGTTATTATACATTTTTGTTATATAAATGTAATTTAACAGATATATAATTTAATAATCTTTAAGCGACTATACTTATGTTAACTATCTACACACTCTGATTAAATATACATTTTCTAATATTCTATTTAGAATTCTCAGTAAACTAGAGGTATAGACTGTAAAAAAACATTCTAAGTATCTAGCCCAGTTTAAAAATAAAATTATGTTATTTAACATAATTTTATTGTTTTACCTTCCAACTTGTACTTTTCTATAGGTACGGATTTTAATATATCTTTACATTAAAAATTTTATACACTTTCTAAAATATTTTTCTATCATTAGTGCAACTTTATCCATCTTTAAATATTGAAAGTATTATTTTACAATGCTTTAGTAATTAATGTTTATTATTATCATACATGTACTTGTTCTATTACTTACAATTGAATTTAATAAAAATTAAAACATGGAGGTAGCTGGTAACTAAGGACAAAAGTACTCAGTAAGTACAATTAATGAAAGATAAAAATCTGATATACACATACATAAAATATTTTTTTAATTTACATCAGTTAATATGCTTAAAATGTTATTACCAAATTTTTTACTTTGTACATACAGAAAAAAAATAATTGCACACAATTATAAAGCTATATTTTAATTGTAAACAAAATGTGATTCAAATGTCGGTGGGTCTCCTAACTAATGAACAAACTATTCATTACATTTGTATGCTAAGAATAGTCTTATGATATTCTTAATTTTTATAAATAATTAATGAGTTTAGTTCCTTAAATTTTCAACAAATATGAAACATTAATGAGATACATTTAAAAAAAACCTGATATGGAATGCATAACAAATTTTTAACAATTCTAAAAAGTCACTGCAAAAGCACTTTGTTGGTTCTAGCTTCAGTCAAGATTTAAAATAAATTAAGTATTTACAAAGAGGATCTTAAATAATTAATAATCAAATATTTTTATACATATACATTGCTGGCAACCATTCTACTTTAACACCACAACTACAAAATTGATATCTATAAAACCTGGAACCATTTAAATGTATATAATAATAATATTTTTCTTTACCCCGTATATAGACTGGTTGAGATATTTCATGTTGAGTGAAGAAACTCAACCTGATGTCTTGTCTTGTTAGCAGAATCAAGAACTGGAAATAATTCACTCCCTAAAGTAACCTGCACCCACAACTGTAGTGTTTACAGTTATACACCTTTGTGCCATAACTGCCTGAATATACAATTCATAATATTTATCATCCTTAGAATATGTGTACAAGGGAAACAACATTTAAGCATACCATATACATGTAATAAGTATACATTATCTCACTAACAAGTGATTATACAAATTTTATGAGTATTTTTTTTGTTGATATATTACAATTTTGACATACAAACATTTTGTATGATGAAATCATACATAATCAGCACCATTACTTAAGATCTTACCACCACACGTCTATATTATCATAATTGACATAGCTGAAAATGTACCTATGTAATAACTAACTTGTGTTAATGATTGTAAAACTATTTTGCAGTAAAATGATTATTTTACTACAATGTGGCTAAAATTCGTGTGAATCCAATACCAGCTCCTAGTAAAGTCTGTCCTATACCCCATATCATAGCATGTATAGGAGGCATGGCTAAGTTAGCAGCTCGGTAAATAAACGCAATAGCAGCACTACTTGCAACACCTGAGGTCACAGGGCTCACTACACCCATCACAATTAATAGCACTGGAAAAAATTTACCATATTTATGCTTTCTAAGAGTACCAAAGGCAACGAGGGCTGCACACGTATGTACAAACACAGATGAGCACAACGACCAAAGAAACACTGGATACCACATTTCACCAAATGTATCTAATGGATCACCTGGAGTCAATCTTAATATATCCACAAACGAATCAAATTCTGACACTCGAAATTCAGACAACATGTCATACATGTTGTCTTTGAAATTTCGATACAGTCAGGCATCGGGGCCGTTGTTCACAAATTTCTTGATTATACAGAAGAAAAGAAGTATTGAAAAGGTTTGCTGTTTATCACTATTATATAAAATCTATGTCATACTCATTATAAATATATGTATGTTTCTGTTCTAGGTATAAAAAATATACAAATAAAGATATTTTTGTGCAGTATTATCGACAAAAACGAATTTCAACAAACTGCTCTGACATTTCCTGTGAATTTTTTGACATTTACATTAATGTTACTGACATTTAAATTTTCATTATTATAATGAAATTAATAAATAGACCGACAATAAAGGATATAGAATAGAAATAAATAAAAACATAATAAGGTACACCTTATAATTTTTTTTATTATTTTTTATTTATGCAATGGGATATATATTTTAATTCAACAATAATGAGAAAAAAAATAAGTTAATGACTATTACGTAAGTAACAGAAATTTTCAAGAATTTGTTGAAATATTAACTAATTATTTCATGCTATTCTTAGAAATGTATTTCTAATTTATATCTTAAAACTTTTTTCCGCATCTTCGATTGACAGTATAAAAATAATACTCAAATCCTAGAATTGAAAGCAAATAAAATAAAAAAAAAGAAATAAGTTCTGAAGTTAGTCAATAAAGCTCGATATCGATAACTTAAGAATTTTATGTATGCCTTTGTAATCATGTTATTTTAAAATTTCCTAGTGGTTATAATATTGTTCCGTACATATTAAAGATACAGTTTGTGTAAAAAAGTCAAAAAAGTATTCTTAATGTAAGTATATTTTAGAATTGTATATAAAACTCAAATCACCAATAGTGTGAAGTTAGTGCGATTAATGCTGTCATAAAAATGTTTCAAATGTCTTTTGTACATAACCTTAAAATTATCGTTCTTCAATAGTTGTGTCGATCCTCGTGTATGTAGAGGTTTGGGATTAAGAATTAAGATATCAAGAAATAATTAAAAATGGGTAAAGTAAGATCTACTCCGGGTGCCCCCCGAAAAGAGGGGTTTAATAAATCGGGACATTCTATGAATCCTGAGAGACCAACAGAAGGCCTAAAAGGAGTGGGAAAGCCTAGAACCAAAGGAACTATTAAGCGTCTTCAAATGTACCGTAATTTTAAAGCTAAAAGAGATAAAACCGGAAAAATCCTTACTCCAGCACCATTTCAAGGTTGGCTACCATCAGGTACACGAGCCCGAGTTGAGCCTAACCAAAAATGGTTCGGAAACTCTAGAGTTATATCACAAAGTGCTTTACAAAAATTTCAAGAGGAGTTTGGAGCAGCTGTGAAAAATCCTTATCAAGTAATAATGAAGCCTACAAACTTACCAATAACACTTCTTAATGAAAAAGCAAAGCATGCTAGAGTTCATTTACTAGATACTGAAGGTTTTGATAAGACATTTGGTCCAAAAAAACAAAGAAAACGAGTGAATTTGAAGTTTAATGACTTAGAAACTTTATCTAAGGCTGTTGAAGAGAATGCAGAAAAATATGACGAAAATAAAGATGTTGATAGAGTACGTGAAGACAGTGGAATGAAAGATGGTCAAAGAGAATGGATATTTGGTGCTGGTATGAGCAAAAGGATTTGGAATGAATTGTACAAAGTCATTGATTCATCTGATGTGCTATTACAGATTTTGGATGCAAGGGATCCTATGGGTACAAGAAGTCCATATGTTGAAAAATTTCTTAGAGAAGAAAAGCCACATAAACACTTGATTTTTATTTTAAATAAAGTTGACCTTATTCCAAACTGGGTGACACAAAGATGGGTTGCTATTCTCAGTGCCGAATATCCCACTGTTGCTTTTCATGCATCAATGACTCATCCATTTGGAAAAGGATCTCTTATAAATTTATTGCGACAATTTGCAAAATTGCATATAGATAAGAAACAAATAAGTGTGGGGCTAATTGGCTATCCAAATGTCGGCAAATCATCTGTTATAAACACACTTAGAGCTAAGAAAGTGTGCAAAGTTGCACCTATTGCTGGTGAAACAAAAGTTTGGCAATATATTACATTAATGAGAAGAATTTTCCTAATTGATTGTCCAGGTATTGTGTATCCTTCTGCAGAAACTGATACTGAGAAAGTTTTAAAAGGAGTTGTTAGAGTTGAATTAGTGCAAAATCCTGAAGATTACATTGAAGAGGTAATAAAAAGAGTTCGAAAAGAATATTTAATAAAAACATATAAAGTAGAAGGTTGGAATAATGCTACAGAATTTTTAGAAAAAATGGCAGCAAGAACTGGTAAATTATTAAAAAAGGGAGAACCTGATATAAGTCAAGTAGCTAAAATGGTGCTTAATGATTGGCAGAGAGGTAAACTACCTTTTTATGTGGCCCCAGAGAGTTTTGAAGTGCCCTTGACTAAGCAACAAGAAAGTACAGAAAATAAAGAAGTAGACACTAAAAATGTAAATGATGAAAAAGAAGAGCAAAAGTCTGAAGAATCAAATCCTTTAGAATTAAAAGATGACAATGAATGCAATCAGCAGGCACTCACAATCAATAAATTAATTATTGCACAAGACTTTGCAAAAATTCGAGTTGGTTTGCAATTTGACAATGTAGATGATGTAAAACCTTTAGATGACATTATTATACCTGAAGAATTGCAAGGAATCGATGAGCAAAATGATGAAAATAAAACAGAGAATGATAGTGCAGAAAACATTGAAAGTATTAATAAAGAACATGAATTGAATGATGACACAGACTCAGATATAAGCAATTTTTATAGTGACACTGAAAATGTATGTAGCGATGTTGAAGATCACCTGACAAATGATGCTGAAACTATCAAAGAATTGAAGAGGAAAAAGCTGGAGGCCAGTAGTGGCACATTCACAGTGGAAGAAATGCTGCCTACAGGAAAGAAACACAAGGGAAATGATTCATTGAAAAATTTAAAAGCCAAAATGACAGCTAAGCAAAGGAGAGCATTAGACAGAGCTCAAAAACGTACTAAAACCGGAAGCAACTTTTATGAAGTATCAAATGTAAAGAACAAAAATAGAAATAAGAAACGTGTTGTTGAAAAAAAATAGTTTGTAATATTTATAATATATTAAATAAACAATCACTCCTTATAAATAAGTTTATTTTAATAAAAAAATATGCTTTAAAATAGGTCTATCTATTTTACTATTTGTCTTTTAGTTTTATTCTGGTATTAAGTCATTTAAAATACATAATTTTTAACAAAAAGTTGTATTTTTTTAGTTGTACTTACGTTATACATTCAGCTTCACGCTGTATTCCGTATATAATAGGGTAGATAGAGGGAATAGTGTTAAACCACTCTGTTCTCCACTTTCCGCTGAATTTGTCGGTGCATTGCGTGTTTAGTGGCTGATCTCAATGCCGAGATTTTTGCCTTGGTGTCAGAGCGAAGAAAATATTAATAAATAATAATTCATTCCCCCCAAGTGGAGATCAAACATAGTCGTCGCGTTACAATCACAGCCTTGTGCCCCTGCGCCACGGCGGTCTTTATTTTATACCTTTAATTAAATTTATTAGGATCAAATTATAAATGTTATGGGACTCCAGTATTATCTAGTATTAAAAATAATTTTTTTATAACCTTTTTATTCTCTAAAATAATGAAAGTCACCGTTGATCAGCAAATAGAGTAAGTATGGGGAAATATAACATGTTTAGATAATTATATTTATGTAATTGTTGTTTTCTGATATAACAAAATTTCATCATGTATTAAATATGAATTAATCAATTTATAATAGATATTTGAAAAGGTTTCAATTTTATATGACATTTCATTTTGTATTTTTTTATCGCATATGCTTCTATATGCGCAGCACGCAGAGGAAACTTAGTGTTAAGACACTCATTTTCTCCAATCTAGGAGACATTGCATTTTTAGTGGTTCACTCAATGGTGTGCTTTATCATGTTACTAGAACGAGGTAGTGAAAATAATACGTTGTCACAAGTGGTTCCCACATCCGCCGCTTTTAAAGACTAAGACCACTTCACGATGGCGTCTGAACCAGAATTTACTCTAATATTCTTTTATTTCGGTAATTTTATATAAGCATTTCTTAAAATTTTAGATGTCTTCTGGAAGTGAAAGTGATGATGACTATGTTCCTGGCGAGCCAGAGCAGGTTTCGGAGGAAGAGTCTGCCGACGAAGAGGTTGATATACAGTATGAAAAGGAACTAGAACACAACACTAAAAAGAGAAAATCGCAAACCCCGGCAAAAGGTAAAAAGAAAATAAAAACAAATAATGCCACTGAAGACACTGTCTGTAAATCTAAAGAGAAATGCGATTCTCCACCAAAATTGAACACTGTGGAGGATAAAAAACGAGAAGATGATCTATGGGCAAAATTTTTAGAAGGTACAGATACAAAACCGAAATCCACGTCAAAAGAATCGAACCACATTATTTCTGAAGAAAAAAATCAAACTCTAGAATGTAGTAATATCACTCCGAACAAAAATATAAAAGAAAAACAAGACAATGAAGAAAGAGAGAAACGAATATTTGAGTTTGCCGGTGAAACAATAGTTGTTGAAAATAATGTTATTAAAGAGAAAATAAAAACAGCTGATACTCCAACCACAGGTGTTTTTTGAATATATATTTTTTTGCCTTTACATTTTATCCCGCAGAGTAGGTGGGGGAGTTAAGACTCGCCGTTCTCATTAAGACACTTCCGTTTTCCATTTTCCGCCGAATTTTGGTTGAGTGGCGGAACTCAACGCCGTGCTTTGTTCTCGTTACCAGAGTGAAGAAATAAAATTAAATATTGCAATAACTGTAATGGAAATCGAACCCACAACCTATTGCCTATACAGTCGCACGATTGTCATGCGCCAAGACCAGCTTGTTTTACAAATTTTTTTTTAAGAAATAAATATTCGCGATAAATCCTATTGAAGAATTATATTTAAAATGGCGAAAATGAAAGATCTTATTACGTTATTTTTAAGCTTAACCGTTAGTATTAATGATCATCAGGGGCGGCTTAACCTATTGTGTCGAAATAAGCCTAGGGGGCGCCAGGGTTTCATTGCACACGGGCGCTAGCTGTCCATTATCTTTTATTAATTTTTTTATCTCATTTACTGTATGTAATATTATAAAGAAAAATATTCTTATACAGTGAGCAAACGTGAAGGACCATCCCGTAGCCGAGGTGCAGGATTGACAAATGTATTGGGCCAGTTAAATAAGAAGAACAAACTTTCTACATTAGAAAAATCAAAGCTGGACTGGGATACATATAAAAAGGAAGAGGGCATTGAAGAAGAAATTGTCAGTCACAATAAAGGAAAAGCTGGGTTGGTAATTGGTAGTAAACATTAAAACGAAATTTAAGATGGAAATTGAAACTTTAAGTAAATAATTTAAATGAAAATCAAAAAACACTTAATTTAAGTGGCGATAATAACTCATAAAACGTTGTAATATGTATAAAATTATGAAAACAAATAATTTAATTGCTTAGCCGTGGTGCAGCGGCTATAAACGAGAGGGTTGTGGGTTAAATTCCCACTCGGGAAATTTAATTATTTTCATTTTGTCAATAACAAGACAAAGTGCGGCGTTGAGGTCCGCCAGTCGTCGCACTCAAAAATTGGGCGAACGGAGCTTGGGCAACGGAGTGTCTAATAATAAGTTTCCTCTGTATACCCTGCTATATATATGTGAGACACAACAATTTTTAAATTAAAACAATTTGTAATTTTATTTTAGATTTTTGGGTCGTCGAGACTTCTTGGAGAGGACAGACGTACGTCAGTACGAGATTGAGAGAGACTTGCGCTTAAACAGACGAAGCAACCGATAAGTTTCTATCACTACTTACCTCACACGCCATATTGTGAATCTTATAGTGTGATTTCAATTAAATACTGTAAATTAAACTAAACATGCAGTTTCATTATTATTTTTTAAAATTATAATAAGTAATAAAGTAACGGTTTTTTTATTGTAGCTTAAAAAACATTTTAGTAATTCAGAATTAAATTTACTGTACAGAACCTAAGTATTAACAATTTTTTTTATTAGAAAATAGAATTAATTTTCTAAAAATATTACAAAAATATGTTAAAACATTTAAATCGTAATAGTGTCGGTAATTCGTTTATCAAATTACTTCTACTTGAGATATTTGAACGTATTAATCGTTTATAGTGTATTTGAAATTTGTACATAATTGCTATACAATTTAACGACGGATACGCCAGTTACAAAAATTGCACGAATTAAATTTGTTTTTTTTCTACCTACTAGTCTTCGACCAAACATTCATATAGTATAGTAGTAGTAGTACATTAATTTAATATTAACCTCAAGTTCGACAAAAAAATAGAAAGAAAATTCCCTATTATTTTAAGAATAAAGATTCTATTAGATAATTAATGCTTTAGTGGTTATTTATTAAGTATGAAATAATTTGTACACATATAATTTCTTTTATAAATAGATATATTTTTTTACTTATATCAAATTGGTATCGCTTTGTCTTATTACCAGAGCGAGGAAATGAAAATATTGAATAATTTTCCCAAGTGGGAATCGACCACGTCTCGATTCAAAATTAGGGGAGGCCTATGTCCAGCTGAGGACATTGAAAGGCTGATGGATCAACACACAACCGCCGCGTTTATAGCGCTTGACACGCTGTGCCACGGTGTCACGACGGCCTCAATTTATCTTTCTTACCTTGCTTGCTACTGTGTAGCAGGGAAGCCAAGGGAACCTGGAACCTAGTGTCCGCCGAATTATGTAGGCATTGTGCGCTATGCCTCTTTACCGAAGCAAGGACATGAAAAAAATAAATAATCTATTTCTTAGTGGAAATCGAACACACAACCTGACGCCTTGACAGCTGCACGCTTGTGCCTCAGCTCCATGACTGGCCTCAATATTATATTATAATATTATTTTTAATACTAATATACTTTAATTACAAATGGAAATTTAAATCTGTTTATTATAGATGAATTTGAGTTATAAAAATGCGAATTTGAAGGTTAAACGTACGAATTTAATATTTGAAAATCCTATATATGTGTCATAGTAAGCTGTCCGCTTATTTCACAAACTCCCACACTAGAAATGATTCGATTGCCGCTACGAACGTTTTGCTACAATAACAATAACTAATAACCTCACAAGGTCCATTTCATCCATCGGCTCAATCACGTCAATGAATATGACTTGAGAGAGGCAATCAATTTCAATCTGCGACATGTTCCGTACCGGTCCGTGGCCGTCGAACGATATGCACAGTTTGTGCTAATAAGCACTAAAAAGCCTATTTGTTGGTGTGTCACATTGCGGTGCAGTAGTAAACTTGCCTCTCAGACTTCCTGACGCCTTTAATTTGCGTTATAATATTGTATAGTGATTATCGAAGAAATCAGTGTCTGGAAGAGCTGATGTGAAGAGATGACGACTTACGGAAGATGGACGATGTTTGAGGGGAATGTGGGGGCTGTGCAGGTTAGTATGTTCAATTAAAATATAGAGTGCTATTATATAAAAACTGTTGCAATATAAAATGCTTAGAGTGCATATTCGTACGTGTACCTATGTGAATATACCTAGAACTTACTTTTCTGCCTGTCTATACAATTTTGTCTTTGAAATTAGATATTATATTTAGTTCTATAAAATAAGGCTGTCGTGGCGCAGGAGCTGAAGGGTGTGACTGTAACGCGACAGTTGTGTGATCGATATCCACTCGAAGGAATTAAAAATTATTTATTAATATTTTCATTTATTCGCTCTGGCACCAAGGCAAAAGAAGAGTTTCGATATTCAACACGCAATGCCTCAAAAAATTCGCTGAGTGAGAAACGGAATGTCTTAACAATAGGTTCCATCTGCCTACTCTGCTGAGGGCGAAATACAAGTACAACGTACACAAAATTTGTTAAATATTTTTATAACAAGCTCTACATTTATTTCAATACTAATGAAAATCTCTAGTAATTGAATTCTATAAAAATATTTCTCTGTTTAGTTTTTTTTCAAAAGTAGTAAGTAAATGTTGTACTTATTTTAAAGTTATAGATATAAAGGAATAAATTTTACATAAATTACTATTCAGGCCACCGAGACACATCATAAGAAAATATGAATATATTAAAACAGCTGCATTACGTTTGCAATGTGAAAATTTAGAATCATTAACTTTTGTATAAGAACAAGTTTGTTATAAATTTGGATTTTATTGACCGAGTGACTTTAATCGAAATTTTATCTATAATTTGACGTTTTATTTATCTCTATGAAGAAACGACAATTAAATAAAATCCTATTGTTTTGTGGCTAGTCGTGGCGCAGCGCACTTATTACTCAAGCGCGGCGTTGAGTTCTGCCACTCAACACGCAGTGCCTCCAGAATTCGGCAGA